>PVJC01007481.1:18395-51429 GCA_004026665.1 Murina feae
CCCCCCCCCCCCCCGCCCTTTTTTTTGTATCCTCGCATTTTTTTATAGCCATGGCTTCCCAATAACCTGTATGTGCTGGTTACTATCTCATGTTTGTCTTTAGTCTACTATCCTTTTCTGAACTTCTGACTCATATCCTGTGACCCACCTGTCATCTACACTCAGATATTGTCAACTGTACACCCTGTAGCTGAACTCTTGATCTTATCCTTTCCCTTGCCTTTCCAATTCTATTCTTCCTCCAGTTTTCCCAGACCAGGAAATGGCATCTCTGTCCACCCCGATGTTCATACAGAAACCTGGGAGTAGATCTGACACTTCTCCACCACTCCCACATTGTTGATTATGAACATATCTCTCAATTACTTCAACTTCTCTGCATCTCAACTAACAGTATTTTCTTCTGAATCTTCAAAATACCTTCCTTGGTCCCATTCCCATTTGCTTTTCTTTAGCCCATTCTTTTTACAGCATCCAGAGTGACTTTTTAAAATATATATAAATGAGCCCTAACCGGTTTGGCTCAGTGGATAAGAGCGTCAGCCTGCAGACTGAAATGTCCCAGGTACGATTCTGGTCAAGGGTATGTACTGTGGTTGTGGCCATATCTCTAGTAGGGGGTGTGCAGGAGGCAGCTGATCAATGTTTCTCTCTCATCGATGTTTCTGACTCTCTGACCCTCTCCCTTTCTGTCTGTAAAAAATCAATAAAATATATATTTTTTAAAAAAAATAAAATATATATAAATGAGCTCCTATCACTCAGGTTTGTGTTCTGCGGCATTTTATATAAATCTGAATTCCTTACTTGCCATGTGCCTTTCTGTCATCACCTTCCCCTTCTGCATACACTCTCACGGTGGTCTTCTTTCTATTTGTTTAAAGATCTATTCCCCTACCCACCCCCACAAAAGGTCCCTTGTGGATCAGTTTGCCCTGCCTGGAATCCCCTTTCTCACATTCCATGTCTGTTATTTACATCTTTCAGGGCTTAAGTTCAGTGTTAGTATTTCCAAAAAGCCCTTAAAGACCTCTCCAGTTCAGATTATGTTCTCCCGGTTGTTGTTTTAGTCCTTTTATGAATCGCACATGATCATTTACATTCATTCTGGGCTTGTTAGATATTTATTTTCCTCTCTGGCCTGTGAAATAGAGGAAGGCAGTGTTTTAGACTGTCCACTGAGCTTGTGGTGAGTGCCAGCATACCACCCGGTATTCTTTGAGAATTGTTCATGGATCTCTTGCTAAGGATGAATCTAGGCTGGGCCTTTCCAGAAGCACTGAGCCAAACACCTGCCCAAGAGCAAAGCGGCCAAGTGTCAGGACAGCTGGGACGGGCGGCCCAACTGCACATGCCAATGGGCTTGTAATCACACTGCCAGTCGAGCCGGAGCGTAAGACAGAAGGAGGAAGTGGCCTTTGCTCTTCTGAATTCTCATTTCCTTTTCCATACACCTGTTGCTGCTATCAGATATAAACTGTGGAATGAGTCAACCAAAACCTGAAAACATATCCCTGTTGGGCAAGCTTCGATTCAGATGATAATACATCCTGTAGGGCTGGCTCTAGGAGGAAGGTTCAGAAACCCCTCAGAGTTCAAATCCTGCTGTGAAATTATTGACCTTGTTTTCTTGGCTCCCAAGACCAGTCTTTAATATTACTTCTTTTAACTGATTTGGGAACTGTCACTTAATTTGATATATTTAATATAAATTAATATAGATTATTATTTATTTAATGTCACCATATAAAATATAAACATAATTGTATATATAACATAAACTGTAGATGATGTATTCAGTTATATACTTATTGAACATCTGCTCAGCGGCTCTCTGGGCCAACCTTTCACTCCCCTTCTGGGTACCACTGTCAAGAGCACCAGTAGGCTTGTTTCCATATCACTCTGAGCTAATGCCACCTGCCTGTCGTGTTCTCAGACAGCGGTTCCGTCACAGATAGAGTCTCTATGAGTCAGATAAACCCTGAGCAGATATAAGTATCCGACTCACACATCAACTCAGAGGGGATATTTATTTGATGAAGCAGTAAATAAAGAGGCCATCATGTTTTGTGGGGGTGGGTGAAAGGAGAGAGGACTGGTCATCTCTGCTCTAGTAAACTGCTTTAGTTTACTGGGCTTGGTGACTGAGAGTGGGGAGGCCACCAGATCCAGGGAGCTCAGTTTAGACAAAGGTCTCACGTGGAGCTGGCTTCCCTTCCTTCCACTGCTTTCGGCCAAAGCAAAGTCCCATTTTGGGCAGATGCTGAGAAGGTATGGGCATACGTGTTTGTTTACATAGATTTTTCTTCTGTGTTTTCTTAAGGATCCTCACTCAGGTAGATTATGATATTCTGTAGCCATCCTGACCTGCACATTTTATAGCCAAATAATCTTAAATCACTCTATGCCATACAACATGCTCCTGAGTGAAATCTTAAATTAATGGACTGATTTTTCTACAGTAAGCATATATCACTGTATTTCAAATGGTTAGATTTTATTGCCCATTATTATCTTCCCAAAATACCTGTTACTTCCTCCCCATCCTTCCTGCAGAGCCAGGGGAAGACCATGAGCCGGGCCCGAATTCCTCAGCAAAGTGTTAATGCCTTTTGAGTGCAGAGCATTGGCCAAATCGCAGTCGATGTTCAGAGGGATCCAGTGCTTCCTGTGCTTCTTTCTTACATTTCAAAGTTAGCTCCCTGGTTAGAGGAAGTGGAAATATATAATAGCATTTGTGGATTAAATCAACAGGATTCCAGATTAGGATATTATTTTCTGGTGATTGTTTGATTACATAAATTCTTAGTGTTTTAGTTTTCCAAGTTTTTTACACTAAATATCCATTAATTTTGTAATTAAAATGTCAAAGGCAAAGGAAAAAAAATCCTAATAAGAAATATAGGAAAATGCCTCAGAGGCAGAGAATGGATTCTCGATAATCTCCATTTGTTGACATAGGTTTATATCATTCCTCTGCAATTCGAAAATCTGAAAAGTTTTATGGGGGAGGGGGGGAGCCCTTTAGTAAGATTGGCACCAAAATTTAGTTGGTCGCAAAACCTGACTTTGACTAATATTCACTTGGTGTGAATATTCTTAAGTAGCTACAGTAATAGTAATATGTTTGAATAAAGGTATCTTCCCAACTTCACTGGAAATGCCATATAATATATGCTATATGAACTGTGTAACCCCTCTAAAATTAAAATATTCTGAAATATGGAACACTTGTGGGTGTAAGAATTTCAGATAAGTGGTTTGGGGCTTAAAACAGTTGCCTAATCCATGAACCAAGGAGGATGCCTGCCTGGTAGACAACCCCACAGTATTTGGAAAATGTTAAGGAAAGGGATTCTAGGGTGTACAGAGAGGATTTGGGATGGACCACCCTTAAAATGATGGCTTAGGGACTATGGATTTTAACCCATCATTGTACCCATTCAAAATCTGACCCAATGTTTCATGAAACATGTTCCTATTACGTAGTGTGTGCTGGATTCTGTGCTAAACGATTTGAAAGTTACAAAGATGGATCTTAATTTTCAAGAAAACCTTATCAAGCTAATGAGGTTGTTGGATTTGCCCCCCTCCAAATATGTATGTATTATGCTCAGTTAAATTTGCATTTCTAATACACAGAAAATAATTTTTTTCTTTGGACCAGAATAACCATCTTTCAGTAATTTGTTAAAATGACTAATGCAAAGGGAAAGAAGAGAGGTGCCCACTATGTGTTTTCCGGGCCTTTTAGAGAACGTGGAGCTGTTCTTTTGGCCACATACATGCAAATCTACAAAAAAGATGAGGTAGGCGTCAAGGGAAGTACAGTGTTCATAAATGTTCCCATGGAAAGGCTGGGAGAGTCTGCAATGTCACCCAACATGCGGTGGACATTGTAGTGAACAAGCAAGTTAAGGGCAAAATCTGGCCAACAGAATGAATGTACGTACTGAGAGTATTCAACACTCTCAGAGCTGAGATAGCTCCCTGAAATGTGTGAAGGAAAATGATCTGAGGAGGAAGGGAGCCACAGAGAAAGGGCCCTGGGTTCCGCCGAAGCGCCAGCCAGCTCCGCCCAGAGAGGCACACTGTGGGAACCAATGGAAAGGAGCCTGAGCTGCGGGAGCCCATTCCCTATGAGTTCATGGCATGACAGTGTGGAAAAGAAAAGATCTTTTTGGTATAATTATGTCTCATGCATTATTTGGGACATACTTACATTAAAAGGTAATTTATTATTTACCTGAAATTAAAATTTAATTGAGTGTCCTCTGGTTTAATTAGCAGCCACACAAGCTAAAAAAGTAAGAATCTTTTCAGAATAATCTTGACCCATCTGCTTAACAAGTATTGCACATTCAGATATGCTAAAATGATTTTTTTCATTGGTATTCAAGAATTTCTGTGTGGTTTTGAAATTCAGATAGAAACAACAAGTTAACTTTCAGTTCAAGAATACAACTTAAAAGAGAAAACTTATGTTACTGTCTTCTAACCACAGATTTAGTAATGTAAGTGATCCTATGACAACCCTTGAATGAACTATTACGTTCATTCAAGATTATTGGCGATTCTTTTGTACAAAATCAGATTATTTAGGATAACTTTATAACCACTCCTGACCATTTGTCTATTAGAAGATAATCATTTTGCACCTGAATTTGAAATGCATCATTTCTCTCTGAATGCATATTAGATATTGAAATCTCTTATACTCCAATTTTCGTTTAGTTTACTTGAGGCATTTAATATGAATGTAAAAATTTGGGACAAAAACAACTGGGATATTACTTGTAAGAGAAGCCTTTTATCTTATGAACCAAAGGTGCTAAGACCAAATATTTATTAACAGTTTCTGGTGTACACTGCAGTAGACTCTGGTGTCTTCATTCGGAAAATAAAAATATAGTTAATTGCTTTAGCCTTTCACATCATCCTGGGTGGCTAAATCAGTGATTCTCAGCCGGGCTGCTTATTAGAAAAGTTGGAGAGATTTTTTTTTTTAAGATTTTATTGATTTTTTTAGAGGGGAAGGGAGAGGGATAGAGAGTTAGAAACATCAATGAGAGAGAAACATTGATCAGCTGCCTCCTGCACACCCCCTACTGGGGATGTGCCTGCAACCAAGGTACACGTCCTTGACCAGAATCAAACGCGAGACCCTTCAGTCCGCAGGCCGATGCTCTATCCACTGAGCCAAACTGGTCAGGGCAAGTTGGAGAGATTTTTGTAGTTGTTGTTTTTATTCTCACCTGAGGACATGCTTAGAGAAAGGAAGGGAGAGAGAAACATCGATGTGAGAGAGGAACATTGATCTGTTGCCTTCCTTTCATGCCCGACCAGGGTCAAACCCACAGTCTAGGTATATGCCCTGACTGGGAATTGAACCGGCAACCTTTCAGCGCATAGGACGACACTCAACCACCTGGGCTGACGAGATTTTTAAAGGCTCATTCCTCAACCTTTCTGACTAAGTGGAGGCCAAAAGCTCACAGGAGGTATTCTAACGTGCAGTGTGGGCTAAGAACCACAGAGCTGAGTAGCCTGTACTTCATGAGAAGTGATCAGGTTCCCTCTCTTCTCTACCTCTACCCCCTATAATGTTTATTGAGTGAGTGAATGAACAACTCACTATGGAAACGACTATAAGCTTGGTTTATGTATTGATTCCTACTTTCATTTGCCCACGAATAATTGACGTTTGGCTGTATATACACCTCAGGAACATCAGTCTTAAATACTCAAAACAGGCACCATCTGGCAATGAGTTTGTGATGAGGACAAGTCAATGCGAGAACAGTGCTGATGGAAGCAGCCATGTCTCTAAGAAATCTTGGTCTGTTCTTGGTGTATCCCAATTCCTTGAAATCTTATTTTTTCAACAAAGTTAAATTTGTTAAAATATTAAAAATTTATCTTAATTCGTGTATTTCCTGAAAATCAATTTTACGAATCTTTAAAAAAAGTTATACTCTTTCACCCTGACCGGTTTGGCTCAGTGGATAGAGCATCGGCCTGTGGACTCAAGGGTCCCAGGTTTGATTCTGGTCAGGGGCATGTGCCTTGGTTGCGGGCGTGTTCCCAGTGGGGAGTGTGCAGGAGGCAGCTGATCGATGCTTCTCTCTCATCGATGTTTCTGACTCTCTATCCCTCTCTCTTCCTCTCTGTGAAAAAAAATCAATAAAATATATATATTTTTTAAAAAGTTATACTCTTTCCCAATTTTATGTTTGGAAAATATCACTGTGCTATGGTCATTGGAATAGTTGGGTTTCAAATCTGGGGGGGAAGAATAACACTGTTTTAATATTTTACATGTAACAAGCAAGAATCCCTGTAAGAAGCAATTACTAGTATAACGTAATAATTGTAAAAAGCAATTAGAGCTCTGCCTAATTTGTCCATCTATTTTACCTTCGTTGTATTAAGTGATACTTTCAGCTCTAATTAACGACTTGCTTGGAGCTGATTTTCCTCTGAAAACTTCCTGGGCAGTAAATAGGAGAGAGGAATATTAATTTCTTTCTGACTCTACTTCTGGCCCTGGCAGGAGTGATGTCACCTCTGTGGCCCTCTGTGATTTATGGCCTAGCACACCTGCCACTAGCCCTTCTTTCATCCTTCCCCTTTACTTCCTTTGCCCTCCTGTTGGCCCCACTGAGCTTTTGCTCTGAGACCTAGGTAGTGGTCACAGCCTTATTGGTGAATCGCAGAGAAGCTGCAGAAGGTTCTGATGGTGCCTGCTTGCATAATTCTGCTAACCGCCCCCTTGTATGGAATTGCAAAACGTTTTGAGCACCTCAGGAGGAAGGCACTATGTAAACAGAAGGTATTTTTTATTAGCTGTTCATTTGTGATCTATTATTAACAATTTTCTAAAATGAGGGCATCAGAGCAATTGTTTATTTCTTTGGATTGAGATCTGTGTTTTAGGCCAGCACCTTTTCATATTATCAAATATTGTATCAATGTGGTTTTTTTTTAAATCAAATATAACTTTAAATTTGGGGGCTTTGAACTTATGGTATTTAATTGGGATAAATGGTTTTCTTATTTGCTTAACTTTCTGTTTGAAACTAGACTTAATGCAAAATTTGGTGATGTAATATCTAGAAATAGAATTGTTTTGGGATAACATTGTTTGCTTTTTAAAGAGGGCCATCTTTGATCCACACACAGAGGAAATACATTTTATTGGCCAAAAGACAATAGGTACTCTGTATTGCTGGGTTTTTTAAGTGAAAAATGATTGATTCTAAAAGTAAAGACAAAATCTAACTGGTCCTGCCATTATATTCAGTTTTACTATGAATCAGCACTTGAGAATCCTTTTTTTTTTTTTCTGTAAACAGTGTCATTACTTTCTCCAATTCCTGCTCAATGTATGTGCCCAATGAGCAAACTTGCCATTAAATACAAGAACACTGTCCTTACAATCTGCTGAGGTGTAAGTTGCAGAATCATTTTTAGGTTGATTATATGAAGTAGGATTTCAGTTTTATGATTCCTGGATTTAATCATTTTGAGAAAAGAATGCATTTCTAAATCAAAACATACATTTCTAAAATGCTCTTGACAGTTTACAATTTAAGCCAAAAATAGAGACTCAAGTGAACTGGCATATGTACTGATGTCATACAGTTTTAGACTTAAAAAAAACCATAACATCTTTTATAAAGAATCTAAATATATGTTTACACAGGAAATCATGGCCATTTGGATGAAGAAGTTATAGTAAGTATAATTTCAAAGGACTACTTCAGAGCTTCATCTTTTAAAAAAACTACTTCCATGATATACTTAGAAGCCAGTTTTATTTCTACCAATTCACACAGAATGAATGAAGGAAAGGAAAGAAGGACATGGTATTTTGCTTACTGAGGGTGAAACTGTGGTCTTGCTTCCTAAAGTGCTTTTGTGTAGTCCGAGAATGTTCCGCAAGGAGAGAATCAGGTCCGAAGTTCACATCAAGGGTTCAGAGTATCATAAAGGCAACACAAGTTGGGAGGACAAGCACTAAACAGGTTGAAGTTTTGTTTGTTTACCAAGTGGCACTGGAAGGCCTGATAATCACTATATTACAGATTCGCCTATTATACTCTGGACAATGTCCGGGTCACTTTGGAGTGTATGACTTAGGAGGGATTTAGTGCTCTCTTCTCCTTTCTCTTCTACCCTCTGACTCCTGGGTGTTCTCCTCTCCTCTTTTTTCACAGTCCATGTTTCATTTATTTTTTCAGTCAGTCCTTGTAGGGGAAGTTCTTATCTCCACAGTAAATGTCACACATTCAGTGTCTCTTATATACTTTCCTCTCACTGTTGGTCAAGTCTTTTTTTTTTAACTAGCTCTCTCAGCCTCTGAGTAAGATGTACTCCTTGGAATCAGATCCTTGTTTAAGCACTGAGGTTTACCTGATAGCTGGAACTGTTTCGGATGCAGGGGTTTTACCTAAAGTGCCTAATGTGCCTCTAAAATGGGAATAAAATTTCAATGATTTCCAAAGCTTGCCTAAGAAATGTCTTGAGCAAATTGGACTACCACAGCACTTGAGGTAAATGCCTGCTTTTCATTGTCTGGCTCTCTGCCAAGTGACTCTGCAAGGCTGTCCTATGAATTCAGTTGGCATTGCTTTTGTTCTTTGTTGACCATTGACCAACATTACTGTTGCTTTCCCGGCTTTTGTAACGTGGTAGCATGAAGGAAGGAAGGAAGGATGGGGGCCATTGCCAATACTCCAGGAGGTAGATTGTGTTTTGAGAATACAAAAATGGGTTCCTTGTTTCTCCTTCCACTTATACCCCCTTTCCCTAGCCACTAACCTGTGTTTCTACGTTCATAGGATACCTAGAGTTTGCATATACTGTACTGTATGTGTTATCCTTGGGAAATGTTCACTAACGCCTGCTTAGGTGTGAAGGTAATTTCTATTCTTCTATTTTCTGATTTCTGAACTTCAGGAGAAGGTAAAGCTTGATGCTGAAAGGGAAAAACTAGAGAGGCTTCAGGAGCTTTACTCCGAGCAGAAGACCCAGCTGGACACTTGTCCTGAGTCCATGCGGGAACAGTTACAGCAGCAGCTGAAGAGGGTCAGTAGCAAACAGGAATGTGCCCATTGTTTTTTGCTTTTTTTGTTTTGTTTTGTTTTTTCAGTTAAATTCCACTTATTCGACTTCCTTTCTCACATACCATAAATTTGCTTAAGTTCTGGTCATTAGATACTTTTTAAACAGAAATACACATGCTGTATATTTATATTATTATTTCCTGCTAATCAGTTAAAAATTACCTTATTAGAATCCTTCACCTAACTGGTAATATAAAAGCATTCTTTGTTTTTGGGTGCTTTTTTGTTTGTTTTCTGTTTTAGTTTTTTTAAAGAGAGCAATCCCTGACATGTCATGGTCACTAAGATTATAGCATTTAAATCAACTGACATCTTCACCCCATTCTGTGCCGCATTGTGAATACTATTTGCCCTTAAATATTTTTTAGCTGATTTTATCTTCTTGTCCAAAAAGTATCCTATTCTCCTATTTGCTTTCCACCACCGCGTAGTGTATGGTTTTTCTTTCTACTTCTTACTAGTAGTGACGTTGAACTCACAAGCACGATCACAGCAAGCAGACACGCAGCCTTAAGATGCAGGGCAGTACTAATGGCCTCAGCATCTTCTATGTGAATTTCATGACTTTTAAAAATGTAGTGCAGCACAGACCTGCTAGTCGAACTTCATCAGGTTATTCACTGATGCTGGCAGTGCTGAACATGGCCACGCTCTGAGAACACGACTACGCAGATGCTTTCAGAATGACTGGTAAAGGCCACTTCTTAGTTCTGAGACAACAGGGCTGTTTCCTCGAAACAGAAGCCCACTTAAAGTGTGACCCTGGGGAAGCAGTCATTTTAAGAGTCTTGGACTTTCAAAGAAATCACATAATAGTAGTTAGTCTTGAGTGACTAACAATTTATGATTCCACATGAGTAGACAAGAAGGCTCGTTTCATTCGTGCCATTATGATGTCTGTACCTTCTTGAGCTTTCCCAAGTTGAAAAATAAGATAGCCCACCCTCGAAAATGTTTAAGATGACCTTTAATACAAAGATATTTGATGCCTTGAGAACCACTAGGTTGTGAAAAATTAGTTAAAACTTTTCTGTACATTGCAGAGGTGGAAAGCATCTTAAAAATACTGCCGAATGCAGACAAGTTAAACTGCAGCATAACAGTTTTAGTATTTGTTATTTCTTACAATGTTTGAACAAAGAAAGTCCCAACAGTGTTTCTTCCTCATCACTCATTTTATCATGTGCAGCTAAATGTGCTGTACGAGGAGAAAACTCCTAATCCCTCAATGGCACTGTATTCTGGAAATCTTGTGGTACCGAGGATTAGGAAATAATAATAGTATTTATAAAATTATTTTAGTTTGTCATTTGTTTGTTTTTATGCCAGTTCACAAAAGAGGTCGAGAAACTGATTTTTATATTTGTTTAATATTTTTCAACTCTCCTTATTATTACAGTTTTTACATAGCTGGAGTACTATGAGTCAGCAACATAGTTATATATTTTGTTCTTTTGTTCCTCTGGTTATGCAGTTATTGTTTTCATTCTTTCTAAACATCACTTCAAATAAAAATTGGTAGACTCTCTTAATAAACTGAACTCTGGCTGATATAATTGCTGTTTGCTTAATCTAGCTTCTATAGGATAACTCATAAATTCGTGTATGTTCTAAGGATTTTGAGTACAAAAGAGGAAAGGAAATTATGCAGAAAGCATATTTCACTAATTAAAGGCCAAGACTCCTTCCTCTTCCTCCCAAGCAGAGTGTAATATATTTGCCACGAAACCCCTTTTCTTAGGAGAGAAACTGACTTGTGATAGCTTTTGCTCTCTTGATATCAAGAGGTCTACTAATTCTATTTTTCAGGAATAACAACCATAGTAACTCTTCACCAATCCTTTGGCTTAATCAGTAAAAAGTTCATCCATTTCATGAGAAGCGAAACTTTCCTGTGTTATCACAACTCATTTCCCTTCAGACCTCAGACATTTCAGATTACCATTTCACCACAAGTTTTCCCCAAGGCATTTTAACTAGATTCAATAAAGTTTATTTTATTACAACAAATTTCATTAGGTGGCAAGTTATACAAAATAAAATCATAAAGGAATAGGAAGAACATCATTTTCTTAAACTGTATGTTGTGTCAAATACTTAAGCTGAAATTGTAGGTTGAGTTTGTATATTCAACACTATGGATTTATGACTGCGCTTCTTACCTCTAAAGCATTGCTTTAAGAATCAAGAGTACAGTTTTCATCTGATGTTGTTCCATGGCTTGCAGTAGTGCTAGTATGTAGTTGATATGGGCTCACCAATCAAATTGCTCCCCAGGGTATGAGTAGTGTGGGAAAGAGAGCTGAAATTAAATGAGTCTTTCATTTGTCAGGATAGTTTTCACTATTAAATGCAGGCAACACCTGGCTAGGACAGTTTTCTTGCGCTGTGGATATTTACTCAGCTGCCTACTTGAGTTTAGGATCCTGGTTTAAAAAAAATTTATTCATATATATATATATATATATATATATGTATATATATTAACTTCAGAGAGGAAGGGAGAGAGAGAGAGAGAGAGAGAGATAGAAACATCAATGATGAGAGGAGAATCATTGATTGGCTGCCTCCTGCAGGCCCCACACTGGGGATCGAGCCACAAGTTGGGCATGTGCCCTGACCGGGAATCGAACCATGACCTCCTGGTTCACAGGTCGAGACTCAACCACTGAGCCACACCAGCGGGGCACCATAATATCTATAATTGGGAGACCTTATCAGTGACTCTACAATCAGTTTATAATTTAATCTTGCACAAGTCATTCAACCTCCATGGGCCTCAATATCCTCCTATATAAAATGAAGAAGTTGTACTAGATGTACCATGGTACCATTATCTTTCCAAAAGTATGCAGTCACAGTGTTTGACTCTAGAACATAAAATGCAGGAATGTTAACAAACACTGAGCCCCATTTAAATTGTCTTTCCGACTTGGTCTTGAGCTGTCATGAAATCGTTACTTTAATCTCTCCTGGCTTTACCACATCTCTTCTTCCTCTGTGAGGCAAAGAAAACACAAAGATCTACATATAAACTCTGCCATATAAATTCTCAAAAGTTATTGGAAATAAAAAAAGGAATTGCACTGAATTTTCTTTAGTGAGCTGTCTCAGGGCCTTTCACACCTGGCCTCTAAGCTTGCCAGGGGTAGAGATCCATAATGTTCTTCTAGTAGCAAGGAGGAGCTTCCTGCCTGTATTGTTCTGTCCTCAAAGAAACTGCTTCTGCACCCAGTTTCCATCCTCTAAATTTGTATTATCTTTTAATTATGTTTTTTTGCCCTCCCAAGTTGTTTTTCTTTCACAGTGTATGTTTATAGACATACATTTGGATAGTTTAGATAACTTGGTCAGATGATGACACCCACAGAATCTGAGTGCTGAGTTTAGCTTTGGTTTCCCAGTTTCCTTCCTAGTGTGCTATTATTGTCGTGCAGTGGTTTAAATATTTACTACAAATTAATTAGTGACTCTCTGACCTTCGTGTGGTTAAAATAACATATTGCATGTTAACCAGATGTGGAGTGAAGGACTGACTAGCATAGTGTATATATTGTGAGCCATATATTGGCTTTTTTTGGCCTATGAAGAGCTGTGATCCATCCACTTTGAATGTAGATTAACTATAAACTAAAAAAATGGTTTGAAATTTTTATCTCAGTAGCATTTAGACACAAGCCAAGCTTAATGGAAAGACTTTAAAAATGAGTGTGTATGACTGTCTGAATAAATATATCAGCTAATGTATTGCTGCAAGACGATAGGACCTAATACATGTTTCAAGGCATAATACTTGAGTTATCTCTTAATTTCTTCAGTGAGACTAGATTTGGTCTGAATTTATCAATTTCTTTAGACATTATAAACATTAAATGTCTGAGAAAGTTGAAATGTCAGGCAATAACTTGAAACTAAAACCATATTTTAGTCTGTCCAATTAAAGTGTAAAGAAGTTTTAAATGACAAATTTTTCAAATTTTTTTTTTCTGCTCTTAAGCTTTGAGAATACACTTCTGTTGCTTTAGTGTTGGTTTTAATCACATAGGTTACATGGTAGCCGGTATCTCTTCTGTGAATCATTCTCAGAATAAAATTCATTCTATAAAATAGAAATATATTCCATTTGATTAAAAGACTTAATTTATTTTATCACTTACATAAAAACTGGGAGGTGGATGGAGTTAAATACTGATGTAGATCTAATTTATGATATATTTATTTTTTCAACTCTTTTTGATGTTTTGATTGGAAAAAAAAAGTATTGGCTTTTTTTTTGCTTATGAAGAACTGTGATCCATATAGTTCAGCTGCCTCTTCTTTTTTTGCCATAGATTATTTATAAATTATGTATGTTTTTAAATCTATACATACCACATTTATAGTTCTGTCAAAGTCTCCAAAAGTAAAGGCATAGATGATTTTTAAAAAGTAGGTTGAAGGATAACTTGTGCAACACAGGTTGATTTGTGCACAGATACAGATTCATTCTTGTCTTCAGGCATTTTATGAGTTGGAGAATGCCTGTTTTAGTTCATCTGATTTTTATGATTTCAGATCTTTCTTCAGTGTCCTCAAGATTAGCCAGAATATGTTTCTCTGTCATTGATGCTTCTAACTCTCTATTCCTCTCCCTTCCTTTCTGTAAAAAATCAATAAAATACATTTTTTTTAAAAAGATTACCCAGAATACTGTGTGTAATCTTTGAGTCTCTCTTTGTGCCTGATGAGAACTGTGGTCCCTTCTTTCCACTAAGAAGTTTTGTAAACAATTTTTTAAGAACCACAATCTCCAAATATGTTTGATTACATGTCTCTTCAATAAAATTATGTGAGCATGCATGCCTATATGTTACATCAATCATATATATATTTATGCATGCTCAAAAATATTTATTTTAAATAATGTATATATGCTACTTAGTTGTATGTAGATTAAAGAACATCTATTGAGGAATTATAAAAGGAAAGGAAAAACTAAAATTAAGTATAAAGGAGCTCTAATATTTACTCTTCACATCTTAATGGATTGTGTGATGTGCCATTTGGGGCATATTATCCCTCTTAGAGACCTCTGGTCTTTTATGTGTGCCAACTTTTTTTTTACAGTCAACAACTTTGAAATCTTGAATTTAATCACTAAACTAAAGTCTCATTTTATTTGACCATTTGTGGAAAATGGGAATTTTCTCAAGAGACTATGTCACACCTTTGGTCTTCAGAGAATATTTTGGTCATTTACTAAATTCTTTGTATACTTTGTGACCCATTTTAAAGCCTACCAGTAGATTTAAAGCAAGAATTTCTCTGTCCACAAAGCAGTCTGAAATCAGTGGTGAACTAAGTGTGTCCCATCCCCTATCCCCAAGTCCTTTTCACTTCTAATAACAGTCTCTGCACTGGGAGTTAATTCCAAAAGGAAGGTTTCCTATATTACAACCCTATTTGATGTTGTAATTGAAAAGATATTTTGGACTGTTTGCTTTTAATTTTTTTTTCTTCACATTAAAAAGGCTATAGCCATTCTGGTGTGTCTTGTTTTCATTTGCTTTTCCCCAAAGGATGCTGACCTGTTGGATGTTGAGAGCAAACACTTTGAGGACCTGGAATTCCAGCAGCTAGAGCACGAGAGCCGTCTGGATGAGGAAAAGGAGAACCTGACCCAACAGCTCTTGCGTGAGGTGGCTGAATATCAACGGAACATTGTTACTAGGAAGGTACTTTTGCCAGGTGTCATTCAAGGCAAAAATCATAATTTAGCCCTCACTGTGTGACAATAATAATCAATAATATAGCTATAGCATGTGTCTGTCTGCCTATCTTTACATCCGAATGTCTCTGAGTGTTTAATCACATATCGCATTTGGCAGATTATGGAGCCTGCCATTTTTTGCCAAATGGTGCTTTAAATTAGATAAACATATATGTTACAGTCATTGTTACTTAGTGTTGTGGATGCATTTATAAATAATATCTATTTTTTTCCCTTATGTGAAAACCGAGTTAGAGAAAATCAGAAATTTTGATATTTTTTTTCAGTTGCTTCCTTTTGCGAGCATAGTAACTAGATTCAGAATAACTGTATGAACAAAATCTATTTGGAAACTTTTTCTGTCCATTGCTCAATAGTTTGCAAAGCTGGCTGATACCTTGTCACCAATAGAAATAGCCTCATGAATGCCATGACATTACTGACTCCTCCCAACCCCTAGCACCCAGATGTCCAGCCCAGAAATCAGCTCTTGTTCCAGAATTTAGAATCACACCCCAGCACTCTGGACTAAACCCAAAAAACTGAGCAAAGGGAAGATGGAGAAGGTGACATCTTAAGCTCTCAGTTTAAATAAGAAATTCCATTGTTTTTCCCATAAGGCGTCTCCCAAGATGATGCCAAAAATTCATTTATAATCTAAAACAAGATTTCCTGTTGACTTCTGGGTTCTTCAAATAGACTTTAAATCGCTCGAACTGTGTTGGCCTTTGGTAAGGAAAAGCCACGAGCTGGACGGTCTAGGAAACTGCCTCTGGGTGGTAATCAGCCAGCCGTCAATGAGAATGTTATTCCAGCCGTAAACACCTTTTCTCCTGTTTCCAGGGCAGACTGGCAAACCTTTGTATGTCTAATTTGCATCTTTTTATGATCATCTTTTCCGCCAGGAAAAAATTTCTGCATTGAAAAAGCAAGCCAACCACATTGTCCAGCAGGCTCAGAGAGAACAAGACCACTTTGTGAAAGAAAAGAATAATTTAATAATGATGCTGCAAAGAGTACGTATTTCCTTTTCAGCCCTGGACATGTGGGGAAAGTCGTTTCCTTCAAAGCGGGTGCCTTTTCATAGTGAGCCGTGGATTGCAATTTAAGAATGACTTCTGGGGTAAGGATTGCTCTCACCAAAGGGGCCATGTCCACACACCAGCCCCTAAAGTGGCTACATGGAAGGGATTCCTCGGAACCAGATTTCCTCCTATGGCCATAGTCTAATGTCATGAATAAAGCTCCAGAAACTTGAGTTGGTGGGCCTAGTCTCTCAACTGAGCTTTGCGTGAAGGCCAGTACATAGGAATGTGACACTTGGGATCATACGAGATGGACCCAGAATGGTGTGCAGGAAAAAAACAAGTCCTGGATGATACACTAAAATATGAGGGTGCACCATGACTCCACTTAGAAGAAATGTAACTGGAGTATTCCCATTTTAGCTGTTTTTATTTGAGAAAAGAGAGGAAAAGCAGTGTTGAATATAGAATTTTAAGTTCACTCAAAGCACCTCTGCAGCCCACATCAGTCCCCGGCAGCACCGCTCCTCTAGCTTTTTCAGCCCCTACAAACCCCTGAATGGAGATGTAGTTGCCATTCCTTTCTGCTGCTCTAGGGATCAACTCTGCTTTAGCACCATTAGCCTCCCCACCACCATTTTACCCTTTCACATAAATTATATAGTGTAATATGTAATATGTAAGCGGTTTCTGAAATTTTAGCTGAAAAAGAAAAAGTTTCTTAGGGATAAATTTTTATAAATGGATAAGCACCCTCACAGAAATACCATTTCCTTATTAAAAATACATGAAACATAATTCTATTATAAAAATTATGGTTCGTAAGTCTTAAAATTTTTATTTTCCCAAATTAATCTATAGCTGCAGCTCAATCCCAATAAAAATTTCAGTAGACATTTTGTAGAGATTGGCAGGTTGGTGCTAAAATTTAGTTGATCATCATTTACAAAAACACACATAAAATAATGTGTGTTTGCTGATTGATCAATACAGAGGCTCACAGTAATCCAACCCTGTCATTCCTGTAGGGACACTGGTTCTGCATTCACTGGTTCTGTGTTCATGGCAACATAATGGAACATTAACTCTGCAAAATATGAGAATTGTCTGTATATGAAAATGTAAACAGTGTAGTATAGCCAAAACAGCTTTGAAGAAGAACACAGTTGGAGAACTTATACTATTTGACTTCAAGGCTTACTATAAAGCTGTAGGATTTAAGACTACTTTTGTGTGTGGTGCTGGTATGCAAATAGATATATAGATCAGTGGAAACAGACTCCAGAAATAGATCCACACATATGCTGTCTAATTCATTTTTTACAAAGGCGCCAAGAAATCTAGAGAAAGGAAAGTATTTATAACAGATAGTGCTGGGTCAACTGGTAAACAAGGAAGAAAAGGAACCTCAACACTATCCATTCTCATACCATAGATATAAATTAATTTGAGGGCAATCATAGGCCTAAACTTAAAACTTGAATTGATGAAGTTTCCAGAAGAAATTATGAAAGTGCAAGTGCCCTAGGGTAAGGAAAGAGATTTTATAAAGAGGAAATGGCAAAGAACTTGTATCCAGAATATATTAAAAACTCCTATGGCTCAATAATACTTAAACACCCAATAAGTAATTTTTTTAAAAAGCAGGCAAAAGACTTAAATATAAACACTTTACAAAAGATATATGAAAAAAAAATTTAAAAAAGATACATGAAGTCATCTGAAAAAAATATTAAAGAGCATTAGTCATCAGGGAAATCCAAGGTTGATTAAACTTAATAGATTTTGTGTTCTTTCAGGAAAAGGAAAATCTTTGTAATCTGGAAAAGAAATACTCCAGCCTCTCAGGGGGGAAAGGGTTTCCTGTCAACCCAAATACTCTAAAAGAGGTGAGCTGTGATTTTCATGTCCACTGATATCATCTTAGACATCAAGACGTGCACCTCAGTCTTCTGGGATTAGTGGAACAGGAAAAACATGAGCTTAAATGACTTAGGAAAGCACTCCATGTGTCGATAGCCATCCTACTTTTCATTATTTATGCTTTGAGAATTTAAGAGATTATTTTTGTGTCTTATGCAAATGCCCACTGTGTGTGTGCATGTGTGTGTGTGTGTGTGCATACTGTGCTTGACAGTGACATTGTGAGTTAACTCAGAGTTTCAAAAAATTTAGGTTCCAGATGAAAATTAGTCTTAAATTCTCTTCTTTCCTTCCTGCAATTTCCTTTCTCAGTTTTTCCTGTTTTATTTTACTTCTAAGTCTCCTAAAACATAAAAATTCTCTATTATATTTGAGAATATAATCTGATTTCTTTTCTCTCTTTCTCTCCCAAAGTCATTTCTGCTATTTTCCATCTAAATTGAAAAATACTATTTATATTAAACTATATATACTCTTTATCCCATACATCCATGTTCCCTTAGACCCTGACACTCTCCTTTCCTAAATATCTTTTTATAGAGCTACACTGCTACAATTGTGACTATTCTAACCCTAATTAGGAAACGTATAACCTTGACTGAGAAAGAAACTTTTTATATTTATATTCTACACAAAGCTAAAGAAAAAGCTTGCTTCTACATAAAAATTTGCATAATAATAACCCCTTTATTTCTAAATTGCTTTTAAAAAGGCATCAGAGTTAAGAATTCCTGCATAGAAAGTATTTTCTGTGGAGGGAGGAGGAAGGGTATGTGAAGTAAATGCTCATCGCATCACAGGTGTGTTTAATGTGTACCACAGATGCAATTTGTGAACTATTTCCACAAAAGCTTTATTAGATGATTCTGTTTCATAATTTCTCTCTCATAATTCAGAACATGGAGCTGGCAGGTTCAGTGGACAAGGGCGATTGTGAATGCAGTGTAGCCAAATATAGAATGTTGGCAAGGTGGGCAGGGCCTCGGTCTTGTGAGCCGTTTTAAAGAAACATGGTTTATTTTATGTGGATGGGAAGCCCCCGAGTGGTTTTAAACTGAGAGGTGACATCACTTGACAGCCATTTGTTAAACATCACTCTGTGCTGCTCTGCTGGATTAGAAGGAGGAGCAGGAGATGCCAGGAAGCCAGAGTGGTGGTGATTGCAATGGTACAGGCTGGAGATGCTGGGGGCTCAGATTCAAGCAATGGCACAGAAATGGCACAGCTGGATGCCGATATATCTTGGAACTGGAGGTGACAGTTCTTGATAGACGGGATGTGGGGATGAAGTAAATTAAGGAAGGTGTCAGGAGTCATGTCACTATTCCAGTTTGAATAATGAGAAGAATACTGAGTGCCTTTTCCTAAGATAGTGAGGACTGGGGTGAGAATAGGCTCAAGGGGGAAGATAAGCAGTTTGACGCTGGACTCAGTGAGTCTGCAAGGATTATAGCATCCAAGGGGTTAAGTGGGCTCCAAGGTCTCTTTGTCTCTTAGAAGAAGAATAAAATCTCTCCTTTTCTATTAATGAGTTGTTCTTTTTCTCTGCAGACTTCTTGGTTTCAAAAGGCTATTGGGCTTTTTTTTATTATTTTTGCGTGTCTGCAACTCTTTTGAGTATCTATGTGTTTATTCTCTTTCATGGACCAAATCAACTTGACTCACAAGTTGTTTTGATTTTCCTTCTCTCTCTCTGTCTCTCTCTCTCTCTCTCTCTCTCTCTCTCTCTCTGTTTTTAAAAGGTAGTGAATTTATATCTAACTTTTAAACAGGTCCCACTTTTGACAAGCTTCATACATTTTTGAATCAATTTGGTTTTGTGGTCTATGAAACACTCTATCTACTGAGCAAAAGAATAACTCAAAAGTTGTTACTCTTCATTTCTGATTCATTATCAAAGATAAAATGAAATTTGGACAACCCAGTTTTCTACTGCTTTTCTTCCATTTAATCTTATAAAACTATACATAGTATTCATTGCCTCTACCTGAAGTGCAAGACTAATTCAGCAGCATTTTGATACCTCTAATTTGTAAGCAGTCAATTCCCACTTTCTCATAATTATAATTCTCAGTAAAGCCTTGCTTTATAGCCTGGAATTTTTGCTTCATCAGCATAATGTTATTTTGCCTTTCTTTGAGCCATTTTTTGAAAAGATTCATGGGCTAATAGAAGAACCTAAATGTTAAATTTAACACTATTTTTCCTTTGAAAAAAATACTATTTTCTACTCTTTATTCTTTTTTTCATACTGCTTTATTGGTGTGGTAAAAATCATGATTGGTCTGTATGATTACTTTCCATGAAAATTTGCAAGTGCCTTTTCCTCAAATATAAATTCAGGAGTTTGAAAATGATAGACTTTGACTTATGGGTATTTATGCTAAAGCCAAAATTGAATCATTGAACTTAAAGTAACTGGAAATTCTCTGTCTTCGGGATAGAGTAGGAGTTGGGGGAGCTGCCTTGAATGGAAATATACTCAAGTTGCAACTCCACCTTAGGGTGTGTGTGTGTGTGTGTGTGTGTGTTCATGTGTCTTGTTAGGAGAAGCCTACTATAGGACAGTGTACTTCTTATTCTCATTTAATTGAGATGCCTAAAAGTTAGATTCTATTACAAATAAATTATTGTTTTATAAACAAAAATTGTTTTAGAGCAAAAACCAGTAGCCCTCAGCCCACATTCACTCACACTTCAATTTATCAGAAAACAGAAGAAGAGAGAAAAATCTAAAAATAATGTGGAAAAGGCTCTTGAAATAGAGAGTGAATGATTACATTGTCAATTTTATGTCTCTGATTTGTGTGTGATTATGTTAAATGTTGTGTAATGACAACCTCATTCAGTCAACAGACTGAAAGGTGATACCTCCAGATATTTTAAAATCAATGATGTTGGGTTATTTATAATTGCAATGAGAAAATTGTTTTTAATGTTTGGAATATCATTTTTCATGATTAAGCACTGCAAATCCATTTTAATTGCTGATAACTCCCTGATGAAACATTTGATAATATCACAGGTATCTGGCTGTGCCGCTCTCAGCTAACTCCATTATGTTAGAGCATTAATACTCTCGCATGCCTCAGCTTTTGCTTTCTTGTGTTTAATTTCTAAATTCCTCCTTTTAGGGCTATATCAGTGTAAATGAAATTAATGAGCCATGTGGCAATTCCACGAATCTATCCCCTTCCACTCAGTTCCCTGCTGACGCTGATGCTGTTGCCACTGGGCCTACCACAGCTGTACTGGTGAGCCAGCCACAAAATAAAGAGGTGTGTTGGCATGACATTTCATTCATTCACTGCTTTCCTCATGTCAAAAATTAACCCTGGTTAACTGAAAATGAGGGCACTTGTGATAAATACACATCTGGTTGACCAGAGTGTCAAAATGATATTGAGTTTGAAAAACATACCAATTTGCTGTACTGCTCTACCAATTGTGATACAAGAAACCATGAAGTATATGGGACAGAGTGGACTACTAGAAGTAAGTTCAAAAACATAAACTCTATATCTGAGTACTCTAACCTGATCTACCTTTCTTAAAATTCAAAAGTTTTTCTAAAATTGTTGGTTTGAATCACCTTTCCAGTTTGTTTTTTAATCCTCACCTGAGGATATTCTTCCGTTGACTTTAGAAGAGAGCAGAAGAGAGAGAAATATTGATATGAGAGAAACACATTGATTGGTTGCCTCCTGCATGAGCCCTGACCAGCGCCTGAGCCAGGGAAGGGCCTGTAGCCAATGTACCTGCCCTTGATCGGAATCAAACCAGGACCCTTTGGTTCATAGGCCAATGTGCTGTCCACTGAGTCATACTGGCTAGGGCCATTTTGTCTGTTACATTTTGCAGTATGAACTTTTTTAATGTTGTCTTTTTAAAACACCTGGAAAGGGGCAAATAATACATGAAAATGCCATCTGTTAATCTAAGTTGCTTGCAGGTTGGGGTTTTAACTAGAGGCTAAATGGAAAGATACAGCCTATCATTTGTGATTTCTTGATTAAAATATAAGAAAAAGAGAACAATGAGGTTATTTCATTTCTTTGTCATTATTCTTTCATTTTATATGGACACATGTATACTTTTTTTTTTCTCCATAAAGCAAAGATCACCTGTCTGTCCTGGAATTATGTTTCCTTCTACCTTTTCTCCTCATCCTGTCACTCAACCTCCATCAGCCCCTTGGCCTGAAGTAATGGCTCCATCTGTCAATCCCTTCCCTTTAAATGACACACCTCCTCCTCTACCAGCTAAGAAACACAGAAGGCAGCAGCAGCAGGAGCAACAGGTAATTAGGAACTGGTGTTCAGAGCTTGGGAATATTTTCTTTAACTTTTGCCAAGAAATTTCGTAAAAAGACAAGGTGCATAATCCTTTGCTGATTTTCTTTTTGAAGACATTTAGTGAGGTGTAAGGGTCTGGGGAGTGTTACAAATTTGGGATCTTAACTGTCCTCTCCTAAGCTTTTGACATGTCTGAGCTAATTTTATATCCTCGTACATTAGTTTTCACAGAACCAAAATATTGCAACTTATCTTGGGTATTTTCAAAATAATAATTATTATTTCCATAAAATCCATGGTATAAAAGTTGCTGTGTCAACACACATTTTTTATACATTATTGAAACCATAACAGACATCATTCCTTTACTCTGTGTCAAAACTTCCTAAACATTTTACAAATAAACTTCTCATTTTTCCCCCTCGAATAATCCCATGACATGTGAATTAACTGCATATTGACATTTAGGGAACTGAGGCTCAGCACAGTAAATAGCTGTCCAATGTCACCCAAGTAGTGTTTTGGGGCCATAGCACAACAGTTTATATTGATCAGGTTAAAATACATATTTTTGATATTCTTAATGTTGCCCTCCTTTTACTACACTCAGTGCATATGCATGCTTGTATTTAAAAAAATCTATTATGAGCCTCCTTTACATTATCATCAAATTCCGATGTGAATTGGGCCCCAGAAGATCCTAAGGACGCATAGACACTAGATTCCCCAAAATAGGCAAGCCCCGCTGTGCCATGCCCAGCCCTTACATTTCTTGAAGGTGCCTTTACTCTCTGTTATTCTCTGCATAAAGAAGAAGGAATTTGGTAACTCAAATTTGCATTAATTTTTACATATTTTGAAAGCCCAAGCTTAGGATAAAAATAAATCTAAAGAAGCTTTAACTAGGAAATAACTTTACTATTGAAGACATTTTTTTTTTTTTTTTTTGAGAGGCCAAGAAAATTTTGGATAAATGTCAAGTTGGCAAATTTTTGCCTTAGGAATCTGAAAGGAAAAAAGAAAAGAAAGAAATAGTCAACGGGAGGATTTTTTTATGTGAAGGATTATTCTAGGGGCTTCTTGGCCAAGATCTTTTTTAAATAAAAGAGTAACCTGGAAGGATGACTCTTATGGAAACGTTATGCCGATTTGGAGTGTGTTTATGTGATTGAAATATTATTCCAACTTTAATACAACTCCCCTGTTTACTTGCTCTCTCTCTTCATCTTCTTCCTCCCCCTTTTCTTGTTCTCCTCACACTGGGATCTGTGCCACCACACAGAACTGTCCAGACAGACAAGGGGAGAAACTGCTTACTTGCTTTGTCCACTGGCTGTTCCGCCATCCACATGGCGACCATCATAATCATTTGTAAGTTGTCCTGAGGCCCCAAGGCAGCAGGCACTAACTATGAGAGTGAAAGGTGGATTTTTTTTCTTTTGTTTCTAGGTTTAGTAAAAAATTCTTCTACTGCCTGTGCATCTTACCAAATGCTAGCTAGCCCACGTCTGTTAGTGAACACAAGTATGAGCTGGGTTTTTAAAATTTTTGTTACAATTCCCAAACTTCTTGGTAAATGCATACTTCTTAACTTCTTCAGTGACCTATTTCAATTAGTGAAGTGTTGCTATTCTGCTTTACATTTGCATTTAAAGCACTTTAGAAGTCTGGAAGAAAGGAAAAAACAGCATAAAGAAGGCCTCTATCTGAGTGACACTTTGCCTCGAAAGAAAAGCACTCCTTCCATATCCCCACACTTCAGCAGTGCTACTATGGGGAGAAGCACCGCCCCGAAGGTAGGACACGGGGAGAACTGTGGGCTTCACATTCAGGGAGTCTTCTCGTCGTTATGTTGACAGATGCTCAAAGGTCCTTAAAGAAAATGCTAAACAGTAAATCATTAAGTTTGCTTGTTGGGCAGACATTATGACTAAATTGCATTTCCTGTCTTATTCGGAGGATGTTTGGAATTGTACACTCTAGGACCAAAGAACCTGGTCCAGGGTATTGTCTGCCACCACCACACACATGGTCGGTGCAGACTCCTGTGGCTGCATCCCACATCTGGAAATTGGAAGATACAAGCTCTGGATTACAGGAATAATAGGACCAGATATTTATTGAGTCATTTCTGAACCTGACATTGGGCTAAGTGCTTTATGTGGATTATCTTATTTTAAAATCCAGCAAAACCATTCAGTAGAGATACTAATTGTTAGCCTCATTGTACATATGGATAAACTGAGGTATAAAGAAGCTAAGTGACTAGCCCAAGTGCCCTCAGTTGGGTTAGTCATGAAGCTGGAATATGAACCCATGTGGTCGAATGTCTAAACCCTCATTCGTATTCTGCTGATATGCCTGAGGGGCCATTGCAGGAAGAGAAGGAAAGCCAGGTGACAAGGAGGTGCTGAGAGGACAGGCTTTGGGGCTCTTCCTTTGACCTTAGAGTAATGTTGTTATAAACTGCCGTTCTATTTTATAAACTGGTGTTCCAAGAATACTTTACATGAAGGATTTTGCTGTTAAAGAGAGTGCTAGAACCATTGGAGGAGTTTATAGATTTCTCCAGGTTTCAGCCCACTAGATAACTGGGGGAGGTGGAAATTGGCACCCTTGTCACAGGGTAGGTCTGCTCTGTCCTGGTGCATGCCCTGCACGTTCCTGCCCCTGCCTCTGCCCTCTGCTCTTTATGCATGCAGAACTTTGGGTTGCTCTCAATGGCGGTTTTGGAGAACAAGTGTTTTCCCTGTCTTTTGGAACTGCTGCCACTGGAGGAACTGCTGTGATGTGGACACTTCCCTGGAGCTCCTTGGGAGGGCCAGCGACTGGTCTTTATCATTGAGCATCCATCCACAAACGGGCTGGAAGACCTTCCTGTCCTGCCCTCGTGTTTAGCTAGGTGCCGTGGAAACAGGGATGTGTCCGGGTCCCGAAGGACCATGGGCTGCAGTTTGCCTGAAGTGTTTCCTCCTGGTTCTCACAGGCTCACTTGCCCCTGGGACAGAGCAACAGCTGTGGCAGCGTGCTCCCTCACTCGCTGGCAACCATGACCAAAGACTCAGAATCTCGGAGGATGCTCAGAGGTATGTCACTTTAAAAATCAAACGGAATGCCTTTTATCAAGCATAAGAATTCTTCAGAGAGAGGGAGGGAGAGCAAGGTTGAGAATCATTAAAAGGGCAGTAAGCAAAGTCCTCGATTTTACTCTTACTGTGTCCCCTTTAGGAAAGGAATACATAGGTAGGTAGATGATAGATAGGTAGGTAGGTAGATAGATAGATAGATAGATAGATAGATAGATAGATAGATAGATAGATAATGTTATTGTTGTACTAAGGTAACTTCCTGTATATACATATGACTGGTATGTTTCAAATTTTGCACTTCATAAATTTATTAGTAATAGTATTCTCAAACCAGAAATGCCCCTAGAGAATTGCTAACCTTTGCATTTTGTAGGTAGAAAGAAAAGAGAGATCCTAAGTCTCTCGCCTGGTTTGTGGCTGAGCCACTGTGTTGAAACATGTGCTAAAGATTAATTGAACGGACACAGTAAATGGAGCACCAGTGGCCCAGGACAGAATTCCCTTAGGCCTTTTAATGTGGTTTGAGCCTTCCTTCTAATGTGGTTGTTAGGTTTCAGGTAGACGTTGATTCTCAGGGTATTTTATTTCTTTGTAAAAATGCATTGCATTTATAACGGGTTCTCAAATAGTCTTTCTGGGCTAGAAGAAATAACTGCAATACAGTTTCAACTGTGAGAGTCTTGTTGAGATTAGATTTATTGTGTTAACACAGTCACTTAGGTCAACAACTTATATTGGCCCTCACTTTTTTTTAATGTTTTTATTGATTTCAGAGAGAGGAAAACAGAGGGAGAGAGGGGATAGAAACATCAATGATGAGAGAGAATCATCAATTGGCTGCCTCCTGTACACACCCTACTGGGGACTGAGCCCAGGCATGTTCCCTGACCCAGAATTGAACCGTGATCTCCTGGTTCATGTGTCGATACTCAACCACTGAGCCACACCGGCCTGGCTGGCTCTCATTTTTGAATAGGTAGGGTGCTAGAGACCAAAAATGCCAATGACTGACATGATTCTTGCCCTTGAAATGCTTATAGTCTAGTGAGAGAAAAAGACACATAACAGATAATTTCAATAAAATGTGGTAAATGTGATGGAGGTGTGAAATGCGGAGGCTGGTAGAGTGGTGAGCATGTGGCCCCTCAATGTGTTCATGTACCAGTGGGATTGAATCTCTTCCCTCCAAGCAGGCTGGGATTCCATCCTGACTGCTCAGCCTCTCTGCCAATGGTATCAGGGGATAATCACCGGTTTTCTATCAGACAAAAAAAAAGGAAAAAAATATATACATTTTGGTATGTATATATATATGTGTGTGTGTGTGTGTGATGTGTATATGTATGTGTATAACTTTTGTATATATACATATATATCACTTGAATGAGGTTTGTTTGTTTTTTCTTTCTTTTTTTTGTTGTTGTTAATCCTCATCAGAGGATATTTTTTCCACTGATTTTTAGAGAGAGTGGAAGGGAGGGGAGAGGCAGTGAGAGAGAACCAGCGATGTGAGAAAGACACATCGATTGGTTGCCTCCCGCACTCGCCCTGACCCAGTGTAGGGGATCAAGCCTGCAACCAGGGCACAGGGCATGTACCCTTGACCGAATTCAGACCTGTAACCCTTCAGTTTGAGGGCCAGTGCTCTAACCATTGAGCAAATGAGCTAGGGCTTGAGCAAGGTTTTTGAATCATTATTAGAAATTAGTTAATAGTTAATAGAGTCTGTAGTAGTCAGAAGAGAGGTTTATAATGTATGATAGGTTTATGTTACATTTAAATGAAATACATTTGATTGAACTTCTGTGATTTCTTTTTTAAGTTTTTATTGGTTTTTAGAAAGAGAAAGAGAGAGATGTCGATTTGTTGTTCCACTTATTTATCTTATGTATGTATTCATTGGTTGGTTCTTGTGTGTGCCCTGACCAGGGGTCGAACCTGCCACCTTGGCATATTGGGATGATGCTCTAACCAATGAGCTGCCCAGTCAGGGCCTTTTATTTTTATTTTTTACAATGATTTCTGAAGCTAAAAATAGCTCTTATGTTTATAAATAATAAACATAAAAGTACCTTTTGGCTCTCATTTATCACTGTTCGTTTGAGTCAAGACTATGTTTTATTGAAGCATTTTTCTGCAATATTTATAGACTTCTTTTTAAATGTATTTTTCCCCAGTGGCTGAAGACATCAAAGCTTGGATTGGCCCCAATACCATACTTTATTTTAAAAACATTTTCTTATAATAGAGAGTAAGGAAAACAAGACCTTAATACTACATGGATTCGTAAAAATGAGAGCTATTAGCATTATCATGTAAGATGACCCTCGTGAGAATATGGCGAAACGAAGGGATGTTTCATCTCTAATTTTCAATCTCTGTTTTCCCCTCAAATAATGGGAATCCCTACGCTACATTCACACAAAAAAAGTGATCTGATTCTCCTAGGTCACCCCAGGGAAGTGCCCTCTGGAAAATATACTGTCTTTGATCTTTTTGCTCTGGTTCTTCACTGGTAGGCCTTTGGTACACCCGAGAAGACTGCCGCTTCAGTCTTCCTACTGCGGCACTTTCGGTGGTGCCGATGAGACCGCTTCTGAGGAAATGGAGAAGCATCGTGTGTGTTGATCCAATTGCATGCGATGTGTGTTGTGAGGCCAGCCTGTCTCCCGTGGCTCCCCCGCGTGGAGGACGAGGGGTTGAGGGCCGCAGTTCTTAGAGCCACAGCAGACCTTATATTTGGCAGGATTTTCTGTTGAGCCCATACTGGTGGCTCCGTGACCTGGAGGGTTGAATCATCATTTCATTTAGAATTGTTTCATGAGCACTAAAATACAAGTAAAATTTCATGGTTTTGAAAAAGTTTGGATCTAACACATTTTCATCAACTCACATGTACTAGATCTTACCATTTTTGTTGACTTACACAGTTAACTTAAATGAACTATTCTTTTGCTGTTTGTGCATCACGGATACATCAAGGACCATGGTGTAAGTATAAGCTATCCCACAACCAGCATTGTTTTAATGGAACCAACAATGTGGATCATGCAGACAAAGGTCCCCGAGGGCAGAGTTAGCAGACAGCCCAGGAACTGGCTCTTAAAGTCGTAATGGTTATTGGCTTTTGTACAACTTGTGAACTATTGCTTTGTGAGCTTTAGAATGAATGAAATCTTTGTCCTTTTGTCTTTTGTTTAATGCAGGAAAGTCCAAGAAAGGTATGACAACCTCCTCGTGTGGTGTTTTTGTCTCCAGCAAATAGTGAAAGGTCATTGTGAAGTCATCTTTAAGAAATGATCAGAATTAAAACTGTACAATGGCAGATTTTTAGTCTGATGATTATTCCTTTTACACAATGGAGAAAAATTGTCACACCCTTGCAGGGTGCAGCTGCCGTTCATTCACAGGCAGCTGCATGACCTTTGTTTTGCTTTTTTTTTTTTTTTTATGACAAGGACAGACCATGCAGGAAGCATGAGTGCTTGGGAAGCATTGTTTTGTAAGACTCAGGCTCTAGATAAAGAAAAGAGTGGGTCTTGTGGTGTATATAGGCTAAGTGTAAAACATGGGGTTACTCCTGTATAAAGACCGGGTGTAAGTAAAGCAGGCTGTGTGGGAAGATGGAAAGATTTAAAGGGCTCCTACTTAATCATTCGATGTAAGACTATTTCATGTGGAAGATTTCGTGGAGAGTGAAGAGTAGTTTAACCGTCTGGCCTGCATCAATAAGATGTAATTGCTGTGGCTAGCTGATGGAGATGTAGGGTACTAGAGAACTGAGTTATACAATTTGATGGACACTGCTTCAAGTAATTGAATGACATTTTACAAACCTTCGCTCTTCAAAACAGTTTGTTACTGTCTGCATGGGGAAAAATGAACTGTTTTATGGATATAATCTTGTTTTTAATCTCCCTATTTTCTGGTTGACTGAATGTGTGAAAGATTTTTTTTTCCCTAAGAAATCTTTTTTGACTGTGTGCATGTATTATAAGCTTATTGTTTGTGTTGTTCTAGCTTCTTGAGTTCGTCTCTATAAACTCAGATTTAATCTAAAGATGTGAACATCTTGCCTTGTCAATCTGCTGTTGTTACTAACACCCACAATGACTGCGTGTTGAAGTGTCGTATATTTTTCCTGTCCTCTGGTCATCCTTTTTGATCTTGTATCTTTTTCCCTTTCTCTGTCATTCTCTTCATTCCTGACTTGTCCTGTGCCTTCATCTTCCGGCTGTGGAATATGGTTAGGAAGAATGAATTTCTCAGCAGGTGAGCTATGAAAGGCTGAATTGCCAGATGTATGGGTTGATTTTGTCCTCTAAAACCCAGGTTATAATTTTAAGTCATTTCTATATTAAAGCCTAGATAGGCGTCTAAAGTATATATCACACATCTGGAAGATGGGGGTAAGACTGTGTATCTCATAGTGGTCCGCTCACACAGGACTTCTCAGGTCCAATTACCTAGCATTCACAGAGGCTGGCACTAAAACTATTAATAGGTGGACCTTTCCTGTGCGAAATACTGGCTCTTCCTGGGCGCTGAGGAGAGCGGAGTTGTTTGGGGTCCTTGTATGTGCCATGCTTAGTGACTGGTCTCAGATGTCAGGTCTCACTTTATAAACCTATAAAATGCCCTTTCAAATAGCTTTTTCTATCCAGACCGGAAGGATTTGAAGCATCACAAGGCCCTTATTACTTTTTAGATGCTGTCCACTGCTGCATGTTATTCTTGCTGCATAACTTCAAGCAAGCAGTCTCAGGGGTTGGAAAAGCCTCGTTTTTTTTTCCCAACCCTCTCACTTAATTTGCAAAGTAAATGCATTCCACTTCTTTACTTAGGCACTAATTTGGTTGCCATTTATAGATGAGAACATGACTTCATTGAGTGATTCTTTATGTCATGACATCCGTATGCTAAATGAATGGGGACTCTGTGATGAACAGGTCATAGGGGTGTCCTCTGTGCTACCTCACTGCACCAGCACTTCTCAGGCCCCCTGCCAGGGCGCTCTGCCCCTCCTCTGATGAAAGTACCTCCATCTTTGGATGGTCAGCCTGAGCCTGAATCCCCAAACCAGCTCTTTGGAATCACCCTGGCACAATTCCAGAGCCACAGAGGCGAGCTCCATGGCCTTATTTGTAATAGCAAGGGCAACTTGGTGTGTGTTTTTATAATTGTTCAGGAGGGAGGAGGCTAAGCACGGTGACAGTTGAGTTCATGGTGGTCAATTAAAACGTTGCCTGTTGGGAGAAATGAGAAGCTTCGTAAGGTAGAACATTTCCATTCACATTGGGTCTGCAGGAAACGAAAGTCCTGCGCTGTGAAAGACATGCTCATTGGCGGCTGGCTTTTTCATTTAAGTTGCCATGAAAATAAATGTAAAGCTTATTTTCCACCTGAATGGTGGAAGGTTCTCTTAAGACATAGAGCCAAACCTCAACAAATAGTGGGGTGCTCTGGGAAATTTACATACGCAATCCTAGCACAGTACACCTTCTCACCCAGCTTTTCCTCATGCTTGCATCTGAAAACTTTAGATGATTTTAGCCTCACCTGAAGATATTAAGTTCATTTGCTTATTCTGTGATACTTTTGGTTGCGGGGCGGGGGGATGGGGAGGCGGGGGGGAGGGGGAAGGGGAGGAATCCTGGAAGATCTGAGGAGCAGGTCACACTTTTCTAAGGAAGAGTTATTGCATCATAAGGATTGACTTTTCCTCATTATGAAAAACTGGAGGCAAAGGGGAAGTTGAGGCATGGCACATGTCATTGCCAAGCAGACAGTTCTTGAATGCTTTCAATTACATGGTTGTCTTTTAGGGATTGTTTTTCATACTAAAGCAAGGAAATGTCATCCATGTAGTTGGTGTCAATGTGGAACTTTTCTTTGCCAACAAACCTTTTGAAAGCATAGGCAAGATACATGTATGACCTTTTTAAAAAACTTCTAGTAAGTTTTTTGTCCTCCTTTTCCTAATGAATAATTTTAAAAATTTTTAAAGGAGCAATTAGTAATTCTAAAAGTTCAAATATCAAAGGTAAATATTTGAGTAATGAATTGTTTGCCTTATTTTTTTTTTTTTAAAGGCACATGCTCCACTCTCATGACTGTACTGGCTTCATTAATGCTTTATGCATTAATCACTACAAGTAATGGTAATCTGCCTAAAATCTCATGGTGTGCGTTTATATTTTTCATCTTACCTTACTGATATTTAGCTTTTACGTGTGTGTGTGTGTGTGTGTGTGTGTGTTGATATTTATAATTTACTAGAGGCCTGATGCACAAAAATCGTGCAAGAGTAGACCTTCCTTCCCCTGTCTGCCAGCACCAGCTTCCCTCTGGAACCCGGAACCCAGGCTTCCATCACAGCCCAGCTTCATCGGGAAGGTCGTCTGAGAAGACATTGGGAGGACGTCCAGTCTAATTATCATATTATGTTTTTATTATATAGGATTATATAGGACTAGAGGCCTAGTGCACGAAAATTCATGCTCTCGGGGGGGTCCCTCAGCCCAGCCTGTACCCTCTTGCAGTCTAGACCCCTTGGGAGATGTCCACCTGCCAGCTTAGGCCTGCTTCCCAGGGGATTGGGCCTAAACTGGCAGTCAGACATCCCTCTGGCAGCCTGGGAGCCCTTGGGGGATGTCCAACTACAGCTTAGGCCCGCTCCCCACCTAAGCTACAGTCAGACATCCTTAGCACTGCCATAGAGGCTCCCGTCATCGTCGCTGCACTTGCACTGTCAGCCTGACTTGTGGCTGAGTGAAGCTCCACACTGACTACCAAGGGGTAGCTCCTGCATTGAGCATATGCCCCCTGGTGGTCAGTGTGCATCATAGCAACCAGTTGTTCCTGGTCTTTCCATTGTTAGGGTCAATTTGCATATTACCCTTTTGTTATTATACTTTTATTACATAGGATAATTACAATTTATATTACAAAAACTTTTTTTCCAGAAGAGGCCTTATCTGAATTAACATATTTTCATTTAGATAGCTAAAACTGTTCAAAATTTTATGTGTGAAAATAGGAACTCATAGAACTAAAGTCATAGAAACTCATAGACCTAAAATCAATCTATAGTAGCCTTTGGTGTGTGATGCTTTGCATCATGGATGTAGCTCTGATTTTATATTGAAATGTTTAATCAACAGTGGAGCAAGCTGTGTGAAATCACTTGCCTTCTCTCACTCTCTTGCCCGCTTTTTGGACATTTCATTGCCAATTAAAAGCCTCAGTGGAAGATAAGCAGAACACAAGGAAAGAGGCAAAATTCAAATGGGCCAATTGTAAGCTCTTAATAGGTCTAATAGTCAGTTTATTCAAAGAGAAAGAGATTGCAAACTACAGTACTAGCTAAAGCAATGAGTGAATAGAAGAATTTGTTTATTAGTATGACCTCTGCTTCCTGAGTGTATGGTACATAGAGAATTGAAAGGAAAGAAAAACTCTATTTATGATACCCCAAATCAGCTACTACAGAACAAGCCATAGCAATAACGCAAAGTAAAGCCAATGACCTGATGCACAGCTGACCAGGCACAAGGGTAAGGAGAACACCCCTTAGTTAATGGTACCTTTGCTGCTGTTGATGTAGCTCCTATATTGTCATGTGGTCAATATCACCAACTGATGGAAGGTTCAGATGGAAAAAGAAGACAGCTATATCTACAGGTCCTCGAATAATGATGTTTTGTTATAACGTTGACGAGATGCCATAGAAACTTAACTCTTGTTTATCTCAATTAGCCTGTGAGAAAACTGGTTTTCGTATGGTCGTTTCACCACAGTTTCAAGACTCTATCGATGATGT
>PVJC01007482.1:0-51335 GCA_004026665.1 Murina feae
GAGGGAGGGCACTCAGCTCAGCTCCTTGCTGCCACATTCCTCCTCTCTATCTTGCAGCCTCTTAGCGTGTGTCTTGTCATATTTTCTTCAGCTGCTAATTGTCCAGACCGCAAGACACAGTTTAGGAAAAAGCGAAACCCTTCTAAGTGACCATCACAGCAAATCAGCTTCGTGCCGGTGGGTAAAATTTTCCAAGGGAAGTGTTCTTCTGATAGTTCCTGAGTCTCTAAGTCACCGCCACCCCACCCGCCACCACACACTCCCCTCGAGGACGAACGGCACTGTGGCAATAAAACATTCATGCGACTTGGAATTTTAACACAATGCCATTTCCCTAGTTTAACCTGAAAGGAATGCACTAGTCACAACAGACTACATCATCCTGCCATTAAACCCTGCCAAGGAACCACTTTTTTTGGCCGGGCTGGGCCAGCTCTGACGGGAAAGGAGTACACAGACCCACACAGGGAGCACAGGAGGGCCACCTCTGCTTCCTCAGCCTCCTCCAGCAACACCCTGCTCTTGACCATGACCCCTGACCCCTCGCAATGGGACCTGCTTGTGATGCGAGTGTCACGCTGGAACTTGTGCAGAGCCACACACTGCGCAGGCCATTTGCGGCTCCCTCTCAACAGGACTTGGGCGGGCGCCAAAGGTTCTTTCTTATTATTACTGATGCTATTGAAAGTCTTCTGGGTAAGTGCCTGTGTGCTTTTTTCCTGGAGTTGTAGAGCGGTCTGTGTTTCTTTTTCCTTTGTTTGCTTTGGAGTTTTTAAGAAACAAACTTTTCATTTGCATTCATAATTAGGTGATGATTACTGACAAAATGGTTTGCTTTGGGGACTACTTATCAAAGCTGCCAGTTCCTTCCCATTTAAGTGACATTTAATTTAGACTCACAAAACACAAAAACAGAACTAATTCTGATTTCCCCTGAGAATTTGCGAGAAAAACTTAAAGGTGGTGAATCCTACAGCATCCACACTTAACCATTTCAAGTGGTTAAAGTACAAGCAGCACATTAGATTTTTTTAATGGATTTATTGATTTATTACTTGTGCAAAGATTTCTACCTTCCAAGGAGCATAACTGACAAACTAAGGAATAAGGGAAAAAAAGATATGTTTTACAACAAATAAAATATGAATCACATTAAAAGTTTTAAAATGTTTTAATTAATTTTAAACTCAGATGCCAATCAGGGCTTTAAAACCAATATAACAGTATTAATTTTTGTTAAGTTACCATATACCACAATTTTGTCCCCAAACAGCCTTTCTGTTTCTATCCTCAACTTTTCACCCACCACTGAAGTATGGCCTCCAGATTTTTTTTAACTTTTGTGATTATTGTTTTTCTTTCTAATCATTGACTATTTTCAGATGGGGCACTTTCACTCTTACCCTAATGTTTTTATCTCATTATTCCTCCTCTCTATACTAGAGGTCCAGGCAATTCTAAAAAGCAGCACATCCCTCTTTCTTGCTATGACCCTGAACTACAGCCAGGTGAGGTGTGATCAGCCCTGCAAAGGTGTTCCAAATTTAACCTCGTTGAGTGAAGCCATGTCCCCCTCTCAGTAACAAACGAACACCTTATTTCGTCAAAGGGATTAACCCAAAATACAAAATGATGGTCTCCAAGCAAGTTAGCAGACACATATAAAATAAAACCCAATTGTCGACTTGAGCGTAATTTCTGTCTCCTTAGTAGCTGGAATTAGTCTTAAGCTCTTTGAAAAGCCTTTATTTTCTTTCCTTTAAACAGACTTTATCATGCTTTGAAAGTCATTGAAACCCCCTTAGCCTTAGCCAAACCATGCTAATTCTAGATAGGAGGACAGCCAATTAATTTTGTTTTTGTTTTAATATATTTTACTGATTTTTTTAATAGAGAGGAAGGGAGAGGGATAGAGAGTTAGAAACATTGATGGGAGAGAAACATTGATCAGCTGCCTCCTGCACACCCCCAACTGCTACTGGGGATGTGCCCGCAACCAAGGTACATGCCCTTGACCAGAATCAAACTCTGGACCCTGAGTCTGAAGGCCAACACTCTATCCACTGAGCCAACCCGGTTAGGGCTTGTTTTGTGTGTGTGTGTTTTTAAAAGGAATTCTATTTGACTTAGGGAGGTAGGGAGGTGAGAAAGGGCTGGGAAATCAACAGAGAAGCAAAGATTATCAAAATCTACGAAAATATTTGCATTTCAAAATGTAAATGCTGAAATCAAACTGTCATCTTAATTTATATAAAACATAGCATTGAAAGCATTGGATTTTTTTCCAGTCACCTGAAATTTATTATCAATGTATATTCAAATTTCAATTTTGATGTTACTAGAGGAAACCTTAGTTCAATTGAAAACAGCAGCATGTGAAGCCATGAAACTGATATTACAGGGGATAATTTCTATTTAAATCCAGGCTGATATACTTTATTTGCTCAGATCAAATTAATCATGACAGTGATCCCAACCTATCTTGGACCAAGATTCAAAGAAAGAGTACAGGTTGGCGTGCTTGCACATGCCCCCTGTCAACCCTGGTCTGTGATGCATCTCCTTGACAGGCCTCTGGAACTTGGAGACACATCACTGGAACTTGGAGATACACCCTCACCTAAGGGGTTAAAAGACTTCAGTACCTGTGTGACTTGTCAGTGACATTCAATACCCGGGTCCTTAGTGCAATCAACTTTTACTTGATGATTTCTAAACAAATTACCAACCAATTTTATAACCTACTTACTGCCATGGCACAGTGATGCATCATCGTGAGGAAATCGTATTTTATATGAAATGGTGCCATTACAAATCAGGACCATCTAGAACCTGTTAGGAAATTTAGTCAGGTGAATAAGGCACTAGAATTCAAAAAGTTGCTAACATCCAAAATTTTTGCAGAAATATTAACTGCTATTATTGGTGGGTCCGTGTGAAGTGATCAAGTTTGTGAAAAATCAGAGCTGATTTTCATTTTCTTTTAAGCAAGAGAAAATTGTACTACATTAAATGACATCTGATATTATAAATTCAAACGTTTTGTCAGTTTACCTTTTAATCTTTAGAAAGCAAAACAGGTGAGATTTTTCTCACCCACTTCTCCTATTACAAGAAGCACAGGCAGGCTCATGTTAATTTATTCTTCCCAACAAGAGTCCACTTGGAATAATGCGATTGGCTAAATTAACTTCTACCATCCTCCACACGGACAGTTAACAAACTCTAACCCTGAGTGAGGGCAAGCCTCAGAGGCAAGGAGAGGTGAAAGGGAAAGATGTGTGGATAAAAGAGAGAAGGGAGTAATGGGGTGGGATGAGAGCAGACTGAGAGAAAAGCAAGCTACAGGAAAGAAGGGGATGAGAGAGAGAGAGAGAGTAAGAATGAGTTGGGGAGGAGCAAAATGGAAAGGATCAGGGAAAGAGAGAGAAAAGGAAAGGAAGACTGAAGGGGAAAAAGGAATGGCTGGGGGAGAGAAGGAATTGGAGCCGAAACACAACAGTGGATCAAGCAGCTGGCCGGAGATGCTAATTCAGCGCTTTAGCAAATCAATGCCACTTGAAAAGTACAATGTGAGCCCTCACTGGGTAGATGTCAGGGGACTGAGAAAATGCATTCTCAAGTATTTCACATTAAGAGGGAATAATGTGTTAATTTATAACTCTTCACCCTATACACTCGGATTATCTATCTGTGTCAGCGATTTGACTTCTTAAATTTATCAAAAACGCTCGCAAAGGGAGGCAGCTTCGGCTTCACCACAGGGAAATGGAGATTTAGGAAAAGCCAGTCCTAGGCTTGGATTGCGGTTCTTTTTCCTTTCCTATTTGGGCTGAAGTACAGGTGGGGGTGGCAGGAAGGAGTGAGCCTCTGGTGGAGCGATCTGAGGAGGAGGAGGGGAACCTCCTGGTCCAGTTACTAACACAGCCAAAGAAAAGGCTTTCTTGGCCTGTGGTTGATTGCATTAGGTACCATCCGTCAAAAGTGACACAGAAGAGAAGGAATAACTTGAATCAGCAACTGAGCTGCCATCATCGGAATTTTCTTTACGGAAACTTACTTAAGTCTCTCCGCACACCCAGCGGAAGAGAAGCTGCTGACAGTTGGATTGTAATTAAACAGCATTCGTGCAATGCCACTGGAGCTCCAACAACAGAGCTTATCAAAATAGGAAGGGAAGGGAGGGCTAGGCTTATTTTATTTGGTTCGCTCTGAGACAGGGAGGGGAGATGTTGAAGAACCGCTATTACATCCCTGCATTCAGGAGCCTAATGTTCCTTTCTTAAGAAAAACCTATTTTTTATTAAGCATCAAGTTTTGGCATTGTTTCCTACTTGTTCCTAAATGTAAATTTAGCTAACTTTCAATAGAATGACAGCACCCCTAACCTGAGGGAGAGAAGACTGTATTTTTACTGCCAAGAAATTAAAGCATTATCAGAGTTAAGTGTCAAGGTGCAAGAATTGTCAACAAATGCTAAGTGTGTTAAATTTCTGGAATAAATGGAAGTAAGTTTCAAGGAACTGTCTGAATTAAGATCACATATTCGAGGACATGAGGGGGAGAAGGTGGTTCTACATACTGGGTGAAGAATTAAAAAACATACTGTTCTAGATTTCACTTTAACATTGTTGAATCTGCACACAGCCCAGTATTTTTATTTGCTACTGTACAACTGCAACAGAAACAGACATTCTCTTATTTTGGAGACATTCATATGTAAATGAATGCTGATGAATGGAAATGAGATGCTATACATGATGGGCAATGTTCAACATTAAGTTTTTAAAAAGGCAAAGTTCCCTCGCTCACTGAAGCTTAAATCTCCTCCTTTCCACAACTGGGGACAGAATGAAAGGAGAGACAGTGAGGGACCTTCCACCAGTTTCTACTGACTGGACACTGCCTCAGAGATACTCCTGACAGAGGACAAACGCTCTTTTCACTTTTTTGCATCTTTCTCTTACAGTATCACAGAATCACTTTTAAAATGAATATTTCATTAGAAACTGAGTAAGCAGAAAATATTGCAACTGCACTGAGCTAAGGGTTAAAAATTTCCAAAATAATATAATTTTTAATAAATGTTTTATTTCTTTCAAGGGAGGTAATTAATAAGGAAGTTCCTAGGTCGAGACCACAGTGTACACTCCTGTCCTGTTTCATAAAATCTTAGAATACATATTCTGTTTGCAATGGGAAAGAATCACATTGTGTGCATTTCAAGGACCTCTAAACTCTGAGAGTAGGATGTGTCCTACCCCTGGTTTTTGCATGAATTACCATTGCTGTCTGTCCCATCCAAGCTACCCAACTGGAACTATCCTTATCATTATGGTACCATTAATCCTATTCTCCCCTCCTCCTCCCCGACCACACTCACCTAAGGGGTTAAAAGACTTCAGTACATTTGTGACTTGTCAGTGACATATAATACCCAGGTCCTTCATGCAATCAACTTTTACTTGACATGTATTTGCTCATCACAGGACCCGCATTACTACTGGGAAAATGAAGAAAAACCTAAATTAACACTTGACATTCAATATGGTCAAGTCCTTAATTGGCTGGGCTTCCTGAGAAAGCAATTTTCTATTCCCCAAACTGTTCGCGTGTCATGTGTGGAGTGCAGCTCTTGGCCATCACTGCTGTCCCTCGCTCTCTCTAATGAGAGCAGATGAATTAGTGCTACGTGACACGATTTGAACAGGGCTTCCTCCTCCTCCCCTCCCCCCAATCTTTCTCTTATAGCAGTGACAGCTGTGTGGCAAGGGAAAGAAAGAGAAATGCAAGAGCAAAGAATCCTGTAAAGGATGATCATTTTTAAAAATGAACCTTAAATGTCTTATTGAAACTCCAGAACAACAGGGTCATTTAATTGTACTGGTGGGTAAGGGGGCTTTACAAAGATCGGGGGAATTATTTATCTATGGTTGGTTTGGATTGTATTAACTTCCAGTATGTTTCTTCCATTCCTGGCTAGTTGCAGTATTAGATTGCACTGGTCTAATTAAAAGGGAATTTACATCCACTTTACAAAGTTTTTTAAAGGTCTGGAGAATGGGTCAACTAAAAAAAAATATGAACAGCATGAAGTGATTATTATTCTAAAACAAACATACCTCTAGGTTAAAAAAAAAAAAAAAAAAAGTCCTTTCAATAAATGTTTGGGTCAGGAAGAGCCCACAACATGAAACGGTGCCACTATACTTTGTTTTCAAATGCTGTTCGCAATCTGAACTTCATGCCAACCATCCGATTTTAAATCATGCTGTATGGTTATTGAATTACCGCAACAACATTTATTTGAACACTGATTTACCCCATTATTTTGGAGAGGGAATTTATTCTACTTTAGATGTGCTTATCTAGCTGAGGAAGAAACAATTGAATGAATGCATGAAAGGAAGGCAGGACAAAATCTGCTCTATTCAAAGATACTAAAAGGTAAAGGAATTTCTCTGAGTCTTCACTTATTCATTTTGAAACCAAAGAGGAAGTCATTTTAAATCCCTAAGTTGCTTAGCCAATCTGATTAGGCCCAAACAGAACTTGGGGAAGGAAGAATATGTGGCACATCGCACTTTGGGGAAATGAAGGTAGTACAAAGTGCATGCATAAATGAAAATAATTAATAAAAGTCACTAGCACCTTAGCACTTTGGATCTTTACTCTGTTTTATTTAAATGAGAGCTGAGGCAAAGATGCTACTTGTGTACCAGAAATTATATCCGGATTATACTGGTGCCACAAAATCAATGTAAGCATGAAAAATGTAAACTATTTAACTCCCCTGCCTCAAATAATTAGCTTGATTATTTATTAATTATTCCTATGTAATTTGAATATCATTTAATATTTCAGTAAGCAGATTTGAATATATAAAAATATGGTGAAGCCCAGTTTTGCACTATGTTTAAAGTTAAAATCTGAAACCCAAAAGCTATTTCCATATTTTATATTCGTGGGGGGAAAACATGAAAGGAAATGAAGTTATATAAGGCATTTTTTCCCTTTAAAAAGAAGAGTCAATTCAGAACATGATTTTAAGTATTGTTACAGTAACAGAAGAAAAATTGTACCTACTATAAGGAAAGTTTTTGGAACCCGTTGGATTTTCAATTGTGTTGGAATATTATTTGTTCCACACAATATGAAAACTCTAAAACACAAGTGTCACTTAGAAGTATTCTCACTGAAGCTAAACAATACAATGGACAGTCTGTATATCATTCCCTCCTATGGCCAAAGCACTGATATTTCAAGTATCATTAAGATCCCATTGGAAAATACAGCAAGACAGCTTGTGAATGGGCATTCTATCAGGTGTTTAGAAGAAATAAAGAGATCATTTGGTATTCTGGAAAAGTAACTCAGTCTAATACATCCAGTTAACTGCTACGGTGGCATTATCATCACGGAACAAAGGGCAGTGTGCTCTGCCAATAGCTTTAGGGTGACCTTTGCAATCCTGACTAGTCCGTCAAGTTCCATCTCTGAGATGCAAGGTATGAACAGGGATGGTTTATTAACTGAGGTAGGAAGTCAAGAGCAGGAACCTCCACAAGGGTAAGGATTTCCCATTCAGGAAATGGAGGATTCCCTTCCTTAAAAAGAGAAGCAGTGTACCATGATATCAGGCTACTAGAAAACAGACCATATTCTTAGGGCTCTCACCTTCCAAGGCGTAGCGACACCCAAGTATTGGAACAGCTTCGGCATCCTTTTTCCCCTGTCACAGCATCAGTAAATGCTGCAATGAAAAGCCAACTGGGCAATGGTAAAACGGGATCAATGACTTCAGCTCTAGGCATAAAGCTGAATAAAAATGTTGCCATCATCTCAGAGCTTTACATTGTGATGACTCCTGCTGTATTTGGGGTAGTTCCCAAACACTGCCAACAGGATGAGTCCACAGAATTCAAGAGAACAGCAACATGGGTTCAGAAAAAGATGAATCTGTGCTGAACTGAGAAAGCTGTTCAAGGATCACACGTGTAGAAAATGAGCCTTTTTGATTCTAGAAAGGTACTTTTTTTAAATTTAAGAAAGTTACCTGTGACTATGGCAAAGTGACATGCTTAAACTTGATATTCTCTTAGGGTTGAGCAGGCTTTGAAGCTCATAATAAACTTGAAATGGTTCTGTGGAATGTCAGGGCTTAATGTAGATGGTGGTGCCACTGTCATGCCTACACAAAACTATGTCAACCTGGAAATAACTGCATTCACAGCTCCGGGGTATTTAGAATGGAAGGCTTGCCCTCTTCAAGAATTTTACTTTGAACCATAAGAAGACGCTGCATTAAGTTTCCAACTTGTTTAGCACAGCTAAAATTAAAATACTTATTCTGGTTTAGAGAGGCATAATGTTCGCCACCCACTTAGTTCATATTACCTTCACATTAGACCTTTTTTTTTTTTTTTAAGTATAAACACAGCATAGAGAGAAATGACTGCTTTAAAATAGCCTGGCACATGGAACAATAAAACTATGCATCAAATACAAGGCATAAATATTATTTTATAAAATGAACAGCACCTAAAAGGTATATTCTTTTATCTTCCATTCATCATCACCGTCTTGATTTGAGTGCTTCCCTCCCCTGTATCAAACACAGTTTATCTAAGTCCCAGTTGAAAGGTTTCTGAAAGTTGTAAGTCATAGCTACATTGACGCCGAGCTTCTCGAACATGGCATACCAATGTCATTCTGACAAACTTACAGATGCTTCGTAACAAGCTGTACCAGTCACCTGATTTACTATAAAACAAACTGTTAATCTCTGATCTTTCCTCCAGTTCAACTCTTCTCTGAAGTTCTGGAAGCAAAGCAATAGCTTGCTATGTTTACATCAGAGATGACTCCCTTCTGATTGGTGTCTGATACTATCCAGTGATGCTGCGCAAGACCCCGGGCAGAGCCTCAGCACACCTAGACTTCAGTGGCAGATCCTTTTAACAAGATGTTGTTTCCTGTTCCCACGAAAATCAGTAACAGGGTGACCTTCAATTTGAAATTCAAACCAATTAATTACCTGTTCTGTTGAAAATATTGATATCTGATTTGCCTGGAGAATTTCAATTATAAATAGATTATTTCTTTTAAAGAACCCCTTCAAAAAAGTTAGATAAACATTGAAAATCTCATCTTATACAATGTAAAAGATGTTTTCTTGAAGCCTGTATAAAATATTGGCCTTGCACAAGTTAGCATGGGGAAGTTTTCCCCTTGTGGTCTAGCTCCTCCTCATGACATCATAATTAATTGCCTGGTAAATCACAGCAATCCCACGAAGATTCAGAGTCAAAAATCCACTGCTTAGAGGTGAGATGAAAAGTTTTTCATAGTTGAATACAGCTTTTCATCTACATTAATGACTGACATAAATCATGGGATTATTTTCAGAATTTAGAAATCTCCTTTTCTTCCTCTATAATTCTAAAATACTTACTTTTCTAACCTTTTATTAAAATCCTTTGACCATTTTCTGTTTTGCTCACATTTTATTTTTCTTTCTATGTGGATCATAAGGAGAAAAGCTATACATCAAAACTATCAGCACCAGAAATATATTTACTAAACTTTGTTTTTAATTGTGTAGGGGGGGAGGAAGAATTCGGTTCATCCCAGTGGGGAATTCCCAAGATAAATGATCACATGCAATGAAACTATTATCTTCATCAATTAAAATATTATCTAAAACAGAGGTTTCTATCTGGCAGCCAGTAGACTGAATAAAGCCTGCAGATGAGTTTTGTTTGGACCACACACTTTAAAAAATATTTGAAAAGGTTGCCAAGATTAAAAAATCAGGAGATTTCACATGAAAATGTGGATTTCTGGCTTCCCATTTAGAAAAGAAAAGGAGGGTCCCCAAACACTGGGCCTGCATTCCCACCTGCCAACCATTGGCTGGAACTAAGGAGCTGCTACCTCACTGTGGTTGACACAAGAATTCTGTCCACCACAGACCCCGCCAGACGCAATTCCACTCCTTTAACGTACCTTACCCTCCACACGGCCCTTTTAGGCAACTCCTAATCTTTAAAATGTCACACTACTCCACAGAGAGTTTGCAGTTTGTGGAAGAAAAAGAGGAGATACCTAGGAACAGAGATTTAAAAGTATGTATTTCATGGGCTTACACAATGTAAGGCAGGGGGTAGTGATTTTACTTAACATTATAGTTGTTCAATAAAACATACGTGCAAAAGCAAGGGAAACTCGTTTTCATAATTAAACATTTTTAAAGAGCAAATCCAGGACTGATGGCCTCGTCTTACCCAGTGGTTCAGCCAACACTTGCACTGGGTTTAAATCAACCACAGTCTTCTCTGCAGCCCAGAAAGGATGCTCGTGTCAAACTGTTAACTCAGATCTACACTTGTTCGTTCACATGTTAACACTTCTGCACTTCCCTTCTAGAAAGATCATGTACTTAAGTGAAAACTGACCCTAATATGAAAATAGAATACATCTTCCAGGTAAATTTTAAAAGTCAACATTGAGGATGCATGAACATTATCATAGCAAATACTCATCTTTACTGGCTCCACATGTACACCACAATCTGACGTTTATACTTATATTAAATAGACATTATTGCAGGTTCAAATGACCCCAAAAGTCATGGCGTATTTCCTTAAAAATGATTATTACCTAAAAGCAGATGTCTATGACAAAGTCACCCTGCACTCCGTGCTTTTTTTCTTAACTGAAAGCAAATGTAAGGGAAAAAATCTTTTAAATTTCACTATTTCTAATCAACCACAACGGCACAGTATTTCCACCTATTAGCGGATTTTATAAACAAATTAAAAGCACCCTATTTTAGCACAGGAAAGAAAGAACCTTTTCTGCTTCGCCCAAGTATATTAACAGTCGATCTCGGATGTACTATGCAGTATAGAACTGTGCTAAATAAGCTATGATCAGACATATTCCAACTTATTAAAAAGAGTAAAATTTAAATCAACTTTAGTATAGTATTTTGAAACTATGTTTCATCATTGGCCCACACTCTTGAAAGATTAGTTTTTAATTAGGTGTTTCCTTCCTAAGAGAGAAGCATTTTTCTCCCATTTCTACCTTAAGAAAGAAACCCTTGAACATATGCCAAATTTACTTCAAAATCAGACTTTAATCCCCAATTTCTCTTGATTCTTAAAAAAACTTGAACAACTTTAAGTAACAGTTCAAAAAATCATTATGATCATGCTTCATTCCGTGACTCCCAGTTGAACAGGAAAGGAGAAAATGCCATAAGTATGAGTTCCATAAATACAGTCCAGGGCCTAGTATCTGAATGAGGATATATGATATATTCCTTATGGGAAGCATTTTTCCTTAATATCCATTATGTTTGAAATTTGAGCAATCAGAAGCAGACACCTGGAACTCAATTATTAATTTACATCTCCCCTCCCTTTCATACTTCCATCTCTAAGGTGTTCCCTGAAGAGATGATCCTTAGGGATGGCATGTTCAAATTACTTTCTTTAAAACAACTTGGTACAATCTAAGTCTAAACTTATTCTCTTTTTTCTTTAATTGTGTAGCTTTAGGGGGGAAAAAAGAGAACCTCAAGTAATTAATAAGTAAAATGGTAAAAAAAAAAAATAATAAGTTAGACCTGAATTCTTGCAAAGAAATAATTCATTATAATCATGTTGATCGATCTATTGTAATATTTTAGAAAGGGAATTTTATGAGGAATAAAAAAGAACCCCCACACTCACAATTAATCCCACCCAAGATGACCAAAGCTTTAAGCTGGTCTGATCAGGTTCATATCAAGGCAGCTGACTGGAAAGCAGTTCTAAAAGACTCCTGAGCTGTTATGTTTATTTGCACTTTATAGTTTTAAGAGGAAAAATGAAGAGTGAGGTAATGAATGCTTCATAATATTTAACCTGTGTTCTTTGGGAATTAAAGAATTGGGCTCACTTAACTCCTTATTTCTATTAATCACCAATTTCTAGAAAAGGGTGTTGCTCAAGCTAGGCTTGTGTTAAGCACTCTGCATTTGTAAAAAATAAAATGAGACCAAAAGTGCAGGAATACTGGCACATACGGAAAAACAGATTATCAGAATATTCAAAAGGCAGGCAGAAGTCCATTTATTATGAAATCATTTAAAATAACTATTTGTACAAGTTAAAATAACTACCTTATCACTTTTTACCAAAAGGGTGTTTTTAATATAATGTACATCCAAAACCTCTCTGGTCATGAGAAAACCTGGAATATATTATATGCACATGAATGTAGCCCAGGATGCAGGATATGAGATGGGCTTGCTATCAACAGATTAACACTTCATTTTCATTACCCTAATCTCAGCACAGGTTGTGAACACTCTTTTTCTTATTTGAACAACAATAGTGTATAAAAAACCAAGCTGGCAGGCAGGCGGGGTTCATTAAACGCCTGAGGCCTTTACTCCCATAACACATCTCACCTGGACCAAGCCAGGGGTTGGGCTTCCAGTCTGGCTACCGAACCAGGCTCTCCCAGATGTTGGACATCTCTTTCTATCCTTCCTACTTAATTTAAAATAAATGTCAAAAATAAAGTAAAACTGAAAACGTTATTTTCCACAATAAACTCTGTTTAGTAGATTACAGGGTTGGTGATATATTTTAAGATTTATTCAGTCCCACAACTGCATTCCAAAGTTATCCTGGAAAACAAAACAACGGCAACAAAAAATAGCTGGAAAGGGAAATGGTGAGACATTTGAATTTTGAGTCAAAGGTATCTCTCTCCTGGCTTCATTTTTAACTTATTTGAAAAAAGTATAGTTTCTCACTGGCTGAAAAATGACAATCATTTACAACATAAGAATCAACCTCACTATTTCCCAATGAATGACACTGAGCTTAGCCAAAAAGCTATGCTCCAAGAGGAAATCGGTTACAAAGTATAAGGAATCATTCAATTGAGATTCCTAAAATATAGAATTCCTTTGTAGGGTGAGCCAATCCATACACTCACTGCATTTGAGGCAGCCATTAACAATTGCTCAACAAACCTAGAAATAAATCACTTAATTCCCACAACCAACCAAGGGACATGTGTAGACTTTCTGCATGTCTGTGCTCCACGTATAAGGGTACTACACGACAATATCACATTTTTACTATTTTTCATAGCAAGAGAGTAAAAGTCTTTCCACAAAGTCTAGAGCCGGGCTCTGGTTTGGGTTCTTTCTGGTACTCTAATAATACTTAAACCTAAAAAGAAAGGATAAAAGAAAAGTGGCGTTAGATAAAGCAGCAGATAACCTAGCTGACGCTGGAGTTAGGTTCTGACATGATATTAGCAAAGATAATGTTTGCATTCTCACTAAAGGGACACTTTCGTGAATATGTTCAGTGTATAATTATTCTCCTGTATCTTGTCAATGGCCTCCCACCATGTCCAATGCTCTCTGGCACTAGCAGAGGGCACAGTGGTGGGCAGCTTTCTTTACTTATGCCTGATTAGGTGCCCCAAATAGCCATCCTAATGATTTAAGTCAATGAAATCTCTCTTGCTTAAAATGTAATGGAAGAAAAGAAATTCTTAAAACCTGCCAATGAAGGTTCTCATTTTAATACTAGTTTTGCCATTATATTGAGCCAACTGAAAGTAATTATTTTTGGCATGTAAAGTATTCATTATCCTGAAATTTTTATTTCCAAAACCCCCCACCCAGTTCAGGCACTCTGATCAAATATGAGTCCTAGAGAACTGTCTAGAGAACAAATAGCCACTAAAAGACACCTTAATAAAGTTGAAAAATTCATGACAGTCACACAAAAGCACAGCAGGTACAATACTGAAAGCTATGTCTTTCCCATATAGCATGGCATTTTTAATCTTGTCAACTTTAACAATCTCTCTGCCGTGTAAGACAATGAGTTAAAATTTATTAAGTAGAAGATAGTAGTGAACATGCATTGTGTTATGTATACCGCATGTTTTAAATTTAAATTTCATAATGCCACCCATTAATATTCGCCCTGCCATCATTTCGATTCCTTTTTTACATGTTTCAGTTAACTCATTAAATAACTGCAGCTTGTCTCAAAGACTCATACCTTCAACCTATTGAAGGAAAACTTCATATGATTCCCTTCTTCTAAGGAAATGCTCTCTCTTGTATAGATGGAAGTTTAACTGTACAAAATGATAAATCCAAGAATTACTTTAAAAACAGAGAGAAAGAGAAGAGAAGAGAAATAGAAAAGCAAAAATCTCTTTTCAGTTAAGTACTTTCTGACTCAGGCAAAGGATCAAACTGAGTTGCCTTTCAGCGTCTTTGAATGACAAGCCCAGGCCCCTGGTTACTCGTTTTTATCACACCCTTACTTAAAGAACATGTGTAAGGACATAGCAACCTCGGGACAGTCCTCCTGTCAGCAGTTACACACAGAGGACCTCATCAGAGGGTGGCACCTCTTTCCTATAACCCTGCCAATTGACAGACTGGCAAAAAGATGCCTTATTCAATAACTCTTACATTTCAGGTGCCTTTCAATTCCTTTATATTAGGGCAAAAAGAGCCAGTGAAAGTAAGGAGAAATTCAGAAAAGGAGATGAGCTGAATGGAGAATCAAGAAAGAAAGAAATCAGGTCTAGGGGCATAGAAAAGGGAAGAAAGAACAGACTAACCATGTATTTGGGTCATTAAGTAAACTGCTGCCAACCAAAGAGAAGTGATATTTAAATCATATTTCCCCCTCAACAACACACAAATCTTAAGACAGTAGCAAAATAGTACTGCAGTCCAAAATTACTGAGTAAATAAGATGTCAGATATGCTCAAGAGAATCTATGTTTCAATGAGTAACTTCCTACTGTTCAAGATAATTTTCATTTTCTTAACAGAGAGAAATGAAAAACCGATGGGCTAATTAAAGAAAAACAAAAGGATATTATTTTGTTGTTAAAGGATCAATTCTTTTTTTGTTAATTGGAATGATGATTAATAAGCTGAGAATTTGATTTCTAAGCTAGCTGGCTTGAGTAATGCATTGTTTTTCCACAAGCACTTCCATGAAGGAAGGCTCTGGGGATGAAGAAATGATACAGGGCTCTCTCTACAGGGCTCCCTTTCCCCTGCTCTCCGACTCCGCAGCGTGAAATGCTTCGCAGAGTGTTTAAACAGAAGGGCACTGCACACTGCTCTCCCCCAAATGAACTCCAGTCATAAATTTTTCACCTTAGGGTTTAATGTACACCATGAAATTTGCTAGACTTCCTACAAGGAATGTACAAAGTAGGAAAGAATCAATACTGTTATTTTTCCTGTTCTCTAAACTTTCTTTTAAACCTGGGAAAGGAGAAGACAGCACAGGTCATGCTCAGTGAGATGTGGGTACCGTGGCTATCACAGCCCGAGGTATCATTTCAGGGATGTCATAGGCATATAATAAAACGCAGCGCTTGTGTTGCTCAGAATGCTTCTTCATATTATTTTTCTCACCTGTTTACTAGTTATCTTACAGGAAAAAGATTCCCTCTTTTACACGATGCTTTGCTTGTGTGCCAGGAGAGAGAGTGTTAATCCTGAGGTATGGCTCCTTTCCTTTATTTCTCTAATGCTTAAAAATAGATGTCAAAGTTCCCTGAAAGGGACTTTGAACTCTCCCTCTCCCGGTCCTTCAGTAGATGGGGATCACCAAGCAAAATGTGGAAGCCAGCTGCTTTTCGGGAAATAAAAATGGCATCAGCTTTGGCAGACAGGGGTGACATCAATCATTTTCTACAATCCTCACACAATCTTCTGGCCAGGGCCTAGAGAAGGGTGGTTATGTGGTGGCAAAAACATGCCATGAAATATAGGAGAGGGTTTTCACATGGTAAAGAATTCATCCTACGCATATAGCAAACCAGGCTCCAAACCTCACGAGGAAGGAAATCTTGGAACCATTATATTCCATGTTCGTTGGACAATAACAAGCAAGGGGTTTCAGAGAAAATGTATCTCACTGAAAAAGTCATCCCATGAGTCACTCTTTTCTCCCTATTACCATAAAGTTCCCTGACCACATTCTGTGTGTGTGTGTGGGGGGGGGGGGGGGGGGGGGGGGAGGGGGACAATGAGTTAATTCCTAGATCAATTCAAACACTATGATTCAAATTATGGGCACAAGCTAAAAACAAATTCCAGTTTCTTCTGTCATTCCTTTTGCTATATACATTCCACTCAAGAGTCCCAAGTTGAGAAAAGACCTCTTTTCAGCTACAGAGTCATCATTAGCTATTCATGTTTATAAGGCAAAGCCTCTCCAAAGCTTTGCAAATTGGTAAGGGTGGAGGCCAAATGTAACTTTCTTTAAGTGAGTGTGTGTAATGCATGTAAGGTGGGAAGGGAGCAGCACTAGAATATTTGTTTTTCATTGAAGTGGATTACGCCAGCTCACTATCTGTAACGGTCTGTTCCTTTGGAATCAGCTCCCTGTGTCACAACGACCTGGCAAACTTGAATGCTTTCACTATCACTGGAGTCCTTGCAATCCTGCGTTGGCTGTGACCCATTCACTTTTGCCCCAACTTCTCAGAGATGCCTTACTCAGCATCTAATTAGTTAGGGAGGATTTGCCGCAGCTCTTAACCCTGACATAGGAGTGGGAGTATGTGCTGCTGTGGTAGCCCAAATCTGTCCTGTCACTACATTAATCAGATTTCCATAAAGGCATGCATGAATAATTGGATTTATCAGTGAATGTTAGCTTACACTCATAAATATAATTATTAAAAAATAACTGCAATTACAGATAAGATATCTGCACCTTTAGGGATTTGTTTTTCAACTGTGGTTACCTGACTCACCTTAGCAAAAGGCTTTACAAATTATACAGACACACAGGACCAGTTTGCACATGAAAGAAAGGTGAGAAAAATAATTTCAAAATGATCACCTACTATGTTCAAATTCCCTTAGCATACCGTGTTGAAAATAAACTTGAAACTTGTGGACAGGTTTTAAGGTATACCTCATACACATCTGAGAATATGTGCATGTTTTACTTGCATTAACATGTATCTGAATACCACTTACATGACCTGCTGATCCATTGCTACTTCCCCAATGCATTACGAATTAGGCAGTATTTGTTAAATGAGGTCTGCATACTACACAGACTTCCACAGGCACCTGTCTCTGTGCTTCAATTTGTATTTTAACATGTACCCAAATATTCCTACTTTCATGTTACTTTATCAGAGTGTATGTTAAGAATTATATTTGAATATATGTCTACGGTTGGAACTTCAAAATAAAACCTAATATCACTCAAATTAGAGAGGGGAACTAAAGAGGAGGTAGGAGAGCAGCTTAGTAATTCAACAGGCTGAAATTACATGCCTCCTGATATAATGTAAATATTTATCTCATCATCATGACTATAAGTTTGGTCAATTTAATCCTTTTTTTTTTTTTTAGTAAGACATGATCACTAAAACACACCAACTGTAAGAAGAGGCGTAAGAAGGGAGGAGGAAAAAGTGCAGAAACCTAGGGATGGATGATGCCTGGCAGTGAAAGTCAGTTTCAAAGACCATTAACTAGCAGCTGCTTTACTCAGGGCTCTGATTAAATAAGAATATACATCCTATGTTAAAAGAGATGTCTGCATGAGTGGGATGGAGTGTAGAATAAAAATATATTGTATGAACTACCAAAAAGAATCAAACCACAATAAACAATTAGACAACTGATTTCTGGGGGAAATTGATACATGTGCCTTTTAAGCTGTGAGTGAATAAACACTCAAATTATTTAGGGGAGAGGGCAAGAAGTCAGACAAAACCACCATTTCCAATTTAAACTATAGTTTCAACAAAATGAAACTCTGTTTGCCTATATGAATAGAAAGAACTAAGAGACTACTGGGATAAAATTTCCTATCAAACATTCTTTAAAATTCATTCCAGGAACAGGAATGTTGTTATATATTTCTTACAATATATTTTATTTATCATTTCTCTGAAATGTGCTAGATTTTATATTAGTAAGAAAGTTTGCTTTACTCTGTCATATCTCTGGTGAGCAGATGCTCTGGCATTAATGTAAATCATTGATTTAATTTTTAGCTTTCTTGGTTTGCCCTCACCTATCTAGGAAATTATTTCTCTGGTGATAACTAACACATCATGCTAATGAGAGAATCTAGTGCACAATAGAAAAAATGTCACTATTAATAATATTTGCATGAAGTTAAATAAAGCAACTGTAAGAGGATGTCAGACAGTGTTCTTTAATAAGACACAGTTTCACAATGAAATTATGTTGTTAATTGTGTTACATCATTGGGTGAATCCTAAATTACTACATAATGATGCACACAGTCATTTATAATTCTAACTTAGTATTTCACTCATGTCTGAAAAGAGACCTTATTAAGGAATCTACATTTTATTTGCAAAGGTTAAATATACCTCACCAATAATTAAAGGAAAATGCCTCTAGTAACATAAACGGGTAAAACGTAAGCTATAGCCATTTACCTGTTTCATTTCTGAAAAGATTTCAAAATATATTAGATTTGCATCCCTTGAGGTACCTACAAAAAATTTTATATGCTAGTCTCTCAAATACAAAACATTTTAGAAAAACCACCTTTTAAAACCTGATTAAAAAACACTTCCAAAAGCAGGCCTTATTTGCTGCTTTTAACAAAAACTTCATGAGGTTAAAATAGGCAAAATAACATTCTGGACTCCAGGAGATTAACAGAGAAGATTAGTAAAGGGTTTCTGGTCATTCTCGGCCTGTCACTGATCGAAGTAACCCAAGTAAGAACTCCCTTTACTAAGTCAAGAGTCATGCCCTTGAAGGTTATCAAATGTTTGTCTGTAAGGAAAAAAAATTATCCCTCTTGAAAAAATCATAATGGAATATGGGAGAAAACTGTGGAGAGGCAAAAAATGCACTCAAATTGTTCTATCTCCAACTGTAGGAGCACATCCTTAACTCCACCAAATCTAATCTGGCTTCATATTGTGTTTTTGTCAGCATTAGACAGACTGAAAGATTTATGTATATAAGCAGATTCAACTTTACTCATACAAAACAAAAGACAAAGATTATTAATTCTCTACCTCCTAATTTACCTGTAAAAGACAAACCTAGATTATTAAATTTCAGTATGCATGAGACTTTTTCTACTACAAGTTGTGCTATAGTTAAATAATACTGATAGTGAATTCTCTTTAACTCAATTTTGATAACAACCAGTCTCCTCTAATATTTAATGAAATGATCAGGTAAATCTTAAAGTTTTTATGTTATTATAGAAAACTTTGAAATAAAAAACATATCCAATAAATTTTATGTCAAAAGCTAAATCAGTTCTTTTTTCTTAGACATTACAATCATAATATAAAAATCTTTTTACTGTCAGCAATAAGATATACAGGATTTTGCATACTTGACTGAACTAGACAAACTTTTACTTGTAGTAAGACAAAAGCTAATGTTTTTCATATTGAAACTAATATTCCTTTGAAACTGTTGGCTTCAAGAGATATCAGTTTTGAAAAAGTGTCTTTCTTGCACACATATACATACATACACACACACACACTCTCTCTAAATCAGCATTGCTGATGATCTATAGTTAAGGAAAATAAACATGGTAAACATGCACAGCACACATACTTTTTAGATTTACACATTGTTGAATTTAAGTTTACACAATATTTATACAAACTAAAATGTCATCCTGAAGGAGAAAAAAAAACTACACACATGTAAATTCATACCCTCTCTTACATGTTTTCCAAAAATGCACAGGAGGTAAACATATAGGAGAGAAAAAGAGGGGGGAGTTGCTAACTGTATCAAAACCAAAAAATGAAACAAAATATAGTTAAATCACAACACTTTTTAAATTGTTAATTTCTTCCTTTATTGTACTACTGTTTAGTAAATAGTATAATTAATATAGTTTTATATAACATCATTATGCATAAATTACTTCCCTGTATTTCTACTGTTTATATAGTCACTGAAGCTTACTATAGCACATACATACACACATGCACACACAAAACAGACCTTTAAATATCCACAAAATCAAATCGCAGGATCAAATACGTCAGAATAGCTTAGTTGTACAAGTTTCTCTGAGAGAGTTCAAATTATTTTCCTAATTCTGTTCCATCATTTATATAATTTACTTTTATTTGTGTGTTTTTAAGCTAAAATGTTTTCCACAACTTAATGTCTCTTTAGATTCAAATCTACCTGAAAATGGGCTAGTGCCAAAGAAGCAATCTAACACCATCTATGTGGTTCAATAGCCATTTATCAATTGATCATTATCTCTATCTGGTTTTATTAACTCTTTTCTAGCTAGAGGGAGACCTAAACCAATTTTCCCTTTACACACACACACACACACACACACACTCACACACACACCCTGACCTCCTCTCACTCACTCAAAACCCTGAAGGTAACGTCTAATTTCTAAAGCGTGGCGCAAGTTATTTGGTCCTAAGGTCAGTGAAAACACGCTGTGTTCCAACCACAAGCAGAGCCACCCAGGCAGGGGTATGCCTCAGAAGCACACTGCAATGACAAGGGGTATCTCTGGGAGGAAATGAACTTAACTTGCAAGAATGAGAAACTGTACATACAGAGTTGCTTATTGGGTCTATGTAGATTGCATTTAAGCCCCAGCTTACCGTATCAGCAGTAATCAGGGTCCCTCTACAGGATATGTCAAAATACACCTTATTCAAGTGCATTTATCCTTTCTAGAATTCTGTGATCAAACTGCTCGCTAGCTATCAGCTACAAAACCCCGGCTCTGTGCACAATCTTCTGCAGATGGACTTCTACACTTACGGCAGTTTATAGCCTAGCAAACTGTTTTCTTTCCTTCATTATCCATACTTTTAAAAACCTAAATTAATTCAATATAATATTTCATCCTCATGAACTCTTCTTACAAGCAAAACAGGATTTTTTCCTTTTTAAAGAAAGCAGTTATATATTTTTTAAAATGAGTGAAACAATATCCATTCTCAACCGTCATCTGCTAAAAATCCAAGTATTTGTCAGTGATCCTTTCGTGCTGTGTGGATGATAACATCCCACTAACTCTGGCTTTGTGTAAAGGGTTTGGTGCAGGCTTTTGAAAAGCAAGACGCGTCTGGGAGGGAGGCACCAGGGAACTTCCCTCCCTCGCTTGAGCACAGTCCAAGATGAAAGTTTCTGGGTTGTTTCCCTTTGCTTCCTCTCACCCTCGCTCCCCCTCGGAGCCGCAGAGCCAGCAATTGTGCAAGAGGAGCCGAGCGCGCAGGGCGCGTATCATGGAGCGCATGGTACGAGCCGCGGGCTCGGTGATTAATTATCAGTAGCCGCCGGCCTCGCACTAACACCTAGGCTTTCCCGGCAGAGCCAGCACACCCAGCCGCCGCCAGCTCGGCCGGACTGACGGAGGACAGGCTCTGGGGAGGACGCCGAGGCTGCTCCGCAGTGTGAGTGCGCCGGCGGGCGGGCTGGCGGGCGGGCGGGCGGGCGCACGGAGCCGGAGCGGAGCTGAGCCGGCGGGAGCGCAGGAGTAAGCGCAGGCGGGCGGGCAGCAGGCGGTGGGCAGAGGAGCTGGGACCGAACGGCCGGCCGGCCGGCACAGCCCGCCACGCACGCCGCCTCCTCCAGCAGCGACCCTGGGCGCTGGCTGCGATTCCTGCAGAGCCTCCTGTCCTGGGGTCCGAGTAGGAGCTGCTGCCAGCCCCAGCAAGTCAGCTGGGCTGTGTGGAGGGGACCCTACGTTTGTCACTGTTTTGGCTGGAGAACCTCCTCTGAGAGAGCAGATACTTTGATGAAGTGATGAATATAGATAGAAAGATACACTGGTTTGGGTGCTGGCTTTTAGAAAAATGTTTAACACAAAACAAAAGAAATTGTCTTCTCTTGACCCAGGTTGTACTGTGAAACTTTGCAACAAATGCCTTTGCTTTCTTTTACTTCAAGTATCCTTTCCCCCTTTTTCTTTTAAGGAGCCCTCAGGGAAACCATGGAGTAACCCTGCACATTCCAGTAACACAGTTATGACAAAATAGGGCCCAACTATGAAGTGATCCATTTTTTTCTAAATGTTAAGAAAGAAAGACAGCAGAAACAAAAGTGCACGTAACAATTCAAGATTTCTTAAAACAAAACAAAAAAAATAGAAAGTGACTTACCTGCTGGGACATTCTGAATAAAAGGTTAGTATCAGCGTTTTGCCATGTCCCCATGAACCCTGGTTCAGCCGCAGTCGTTCTGGTTCCGAACTGCATGGAGTTGTCAGTACAGGAGTCTCTTAAAGTCAAGTCTCTTGCCCTCTTTGGCTCTCTGTCTCTCTGTGTCTCTCTTTCTCTCACATCCACTTCTGCCTCTTCTGACTGAAAAGTGAAGGTGGATTTTTTGAGCCTCTTGGCAGCCAGTAGCAGGAGTGTAGTGTAGTTAAGAAGCTGGCTGAACTGTGCATTTCATTTGGGAAGGGGGAGACTTGGGGGAGGGAGGGGGTCCGAGCTTCTTTCGCACCTTCTGCACAGATACCCCTATCATTTATGCATAGATTGTGACTCCCCGAGCTTGCCTTTGCTCAGTTTAACAGCTGCCTGTCAGGTGTGCAGGCAGCACTGGAGACCCAACCATCAGCTTCAAACTCTCAGCCACTGCATGTCATTGGATAGCAGAGCTAAGAGTCAACTGCACTGTTCCACTGTCAGGCACCAAATGACACCCTGCACTAACCCCTCTCCAGATGCGGAGAGAGACACCCTTCTGCACTCTCCAAGCAGCACCACGACCACAGAGCTACGCACACAGGGTGAGGGGAAGCTGGGGCCCTTCCCAGGGAATTTCCCCCCACAATGCTTTCAGGTATAACATGCAGTAGCTGGCTTCAGCCTTTGCTTTAACATTTGTAAACTGCTATGCTTCAACATTATTTTTTCTAGTTATACTGGAAGAAAGAAAAATATTCGGATGTAAGAGAATGTAAAAATTGGCTCAGCTGTTGTCAAAAATGTTAACTCCTAAAAGTCATAAAGTATATGCTGGGCTATTTATAACCACATATAAAGTCCTAGAGAAAATAATATATATATATAGGGACATAACTTTACACCAAGAAGTAAATAAATAAAATTAGCAGTTTTTTTTAACATGGAAGATGCAGAGTAAACATTTGCAAAATACATATATGTATACTACTTAATGTCCAGTACCTCAGGTCATTCATTAATTACTAAATTGGATGTTAAGTAATAAGAAATTGAATGACAAAGGAAAAAGGTATACCTTTTCTTAAAGTTCAAAAGTAGAGAAAAGTCCTTTGTGAAAGTTCCTGGATGAAGCATCTATAATATCCTTTCAAATCATAAAAAAAGAAAAAGATGAAGAAAAAAAAAATCCTGTCCCATTTCAGGCAAAAAGTAATGAATATAAAATTCCATTTTTCATTCAACATCTTTATGGAAAATTCTGTAACATGTTCCTGCCTGATGAAATAAAACCTCCGATAGCATGTCCTATTCTTAATTAAACTATAGTTTTTAAAAGAAAACATCTATTTATTATATAGTATTTATAGTACCCTATTTATGGAAAAGCAGAACTGAACAAAATGCACCGAACCTAAAGAGTGACTTCCAAATGGAAACGCTAAATTCATGTCATCTCATAAAAGTAGTCAGCAGGAAAAAGCCATCCTTCCTAAACTTAAAATGTAAGGAACATTAATCTTCAACCACCTACAAATATCGAGGACAAATGTACCACTCTCCTCACTCCTTCTTAAACTGAAGAATAACAATAAACCTTACTCTCTGAAACAACAAAAGAAACAGAAAAGCGCTTCAATGGCAGCTCTGTGTCATTAGTGGACAATGAGAAAAGATGAGAAAACGTACACTATGTTGACACAAATGTGCCTTCCCCTCTAGAACCAACATCTCCTGAAAGCTTTTCTGTTAAACTTCCCTCCGGTTCACCACCATTAAGCACAAAAAAGTCTCAAAAGCAGCAAATTCAATATCTGAGAAGAAGCAAACAAGAACCCAAAGAATTGTTGCCTTAAAATATATTAAGTCCACCTGTGGTCAATAAAAATATTCTTGAGGGGGGAGGGCAGGAAAAGACCCTATGAGTCAATTGTCAACAGTGACTGTACCTTTACAGCTAGCTATTACCCACTTAAACTCCCTCTAAAATTTGCTAGCCTCTTGATTTCTGAAGTGGCACTCAGTGCCTCAGTCAAGCTGCCTGCTCAGCTCCTGACCTTCCCACTAATGGCTGTTATTTGTGGGAGGCTTAAGGACACTGTCAATAGCGTGCTTCCTCCTCTCTCCTCTCAGGCTGTTGTATTGCTTTGCCTGCGTGTTCTCTCTCGCCTGCCTCTTGCTCTCTCTAGTTCCCCCCTCCTCCCTTCCTCTCCCCTTAACTCCCTCTTCCTCTTCTTCCAGCCCCCACCCCTTCTTTCTTTCAGTCCAGCAGTCCTCTTATTTCCCTATCCTCCCCCCAACCCCTCTCCTCTCTCCTCTCCCTCTCTCTCTCTCTCTCTCTCTCTCTCTCTCTCTCTCTCTCTCTCTCTCTTTCATACACACACACACTCACACACAAAACACAACACAAAAATCAACTGGCATGCAGCATCAAGCACCTGCAGTAATAGACTCTTTTATTAAAACTGTTATTCTGCAAGACTTCAAATTCCCCGTAGACCAGGCCATGTCAAAGCCGATATAATTAACTAGAGGCTCAGCAACGGATCAATTACCAGACAAGCAAGTGATAGTGAAATCAATGAAAGATCATCAGCCACATTATCAGTGTTGCAACTCATTAGGGCAAAACTGAGAAATGTGCTCAAAGCGAGCCCAAGCAAGGTGGCATTACAAAACAAAGGGCTAATTTGGAGACCCTGCTGTGAGCGATCTGTAACAGAATTAGCCTTTTTCCCCCCTAAACTGCACAGCTCGGTAACTAAATGTGACAGTCTGAGAGGAGCAGTTTATTAAGACACCAACCCCAAGTTTATTTAGTTCATAAACTCTCTCCTAAAAAATCAATACAGTCTGTACAGGGTTATTAGGCTGACTAGCTAATACATCCAAATCTAGTCTGCTCGGCCAGCAGTCTTCTGACAAAATGCTATCTAGCGCAGGCAAACTGAGCTATTTCAGCTATCCATGTCTGAGGTTGCTCTCGATGAAACAGGTCTGCCATGTAACTAGTACCTGCATATTACTGTCAAGGCACAAGCCTCAAAATTACAGGGATAGCTTTCTAATGTTCAAAATATTTTTTTTCACAACAAATCTATATCAGACAATCCTGTACTGTGGAAATGTATTTGATTAAAGGAAAATGTAGTCTGTAAGACTAGTTTACAAAGACAACAAGCTTTATTACAATAAGAGACAACAGAATACACCTACAAGGTACAAAAATGATTTTTGAGTGTGTCCATTGGCTCCATAGTATGCAGAGTATGAAACAACTATATGAATCATTTGTGTTAAAGTTATTTAAAGTTGGGGGTGGTGGCAGTGGAGGCAGGTATCACTTCCACAGTAAATGCTTTTTTCTGCCCTGGTTTTATGTATTTCAGGTTAAAGAATTGCAAGTACTAAAGGCTATGTGTTGGCTTTCCCACGTTTACTGATAGTGAGAGATGTATCATGGAAATTAAGAAGTACACCACCTAGGTCTAAATGGCACCCACAATATTCAAGACTATACAGGAATGGGAATACCTCCACCTCATCAAGAAACTCCCATGCAGTTTACAATGTAAAAACAGACTGGAGAACTGAAGAAAAAGATAACATTTTGAAAGTGATTTCTGATGTTTATGATGTTCAACATTTAAGCTGTATTTTCACAGAACTTCAATAAAATCCAACTTATTGACTGCTGTAAATAAACATTTTCCCCTTACTTTTGAGCTGATACTTACTAAGCACTTCATAGCGCATGCTGAGTAATCTATATATAAAAAAAAAAAAGTTAGACATATGTATTCTAAACCTATACTATAAATGCTGATGTTTTGGATAATAATTAAAAGTTGTAATGACAGAGAAATTTTTTAAAATCTTTTTGCATATAACTACATACTGTGCATGTACCATCAATGAGATCCAATTAGTTGCAAAGAATTTGCATTTCAGTGTGTGTGGGATAACAAGACTATAGGGAGGCACAATGCAATTCCACCAGCAGAGTAAGACAGTGGGTTCTTTCTTGTTAGCTCTGTACGCAACAATTCCCACAACTGACTGTTTAAAATGTTACTGATCTTTTCATTATTTGGGTATTGAGGTGGGTTTAGGTCCCCCTCCCCCCCCAAAAAAAAGTCACATGTTGGTTTCAACTATCAGTCCCAGTAAATAACTAAAGGGACAAATGGCTAAAGGATTTTCTTTAGCCTGCATGTTTGTGGTTTTATTTCTGTTCTGGGAGGGGGGAGATTTTCCATACTTTTTGTTTTCTTCTTAATACTAATAATTCCTTTAAAAACATACTGCTTTTAAAAAAACAAATTCCATAACTGGGGGTAGGGAAACCTCATTGAGATAGTTATTTGTAAATACAAGGTTTGGTGGTAAAGGCATGCATTCAGTGTACTAAGGAAGTACTCGAGGATTTTCATGTTTGTCTAGCTATGTTCCAACCATGTAAATGTATAGCTCATATAAACCGTTTCACAGGCCTCTCTGGGACTTCTGCTGGTCCACAGAACAATACCTGTAATTCCACGGCTTCAATTCAGCAGCTGTTAGCAGATTCTGTAATCTGTAATGACAGTAAACTGGCCTTTGCTCTTCCTTTATTCACTATTCATTTTCAAGGCTTGGTTAAGTACAGAGCTGGGTTAAAGATCAGTGGTTTTCCATGTGACACACTCTGGTATTCATCTAATGGCTTGTCAAGACAAAACTGTCCCTGTTCTTGCCAAAATAAAAATGACGCTCCACATCGCATGACAATCAGCACTTCCTAATGGCAAAACAACTCAAGCTTTTGGAATTCACTTATAGAAAAGTGTTTAATAATTGGCTATCTAGTCCTATGTGTGGAATTAGGTTGTCATTCTCAAAGGAGATTTTTTTAAAAATGTTTTAGCCACTCTTAATTCTAAAGCAACAAACATACAGTTTATGATCAAATCAGACTTTACTGTATAAAAATAATGCTGAAGCTACAAATTTGTATGCCATCAAGGTATGTAACTTAATATATGCAAATTATGCAGAAGTGGCAGGCTAGGCCCAGTCACAGAGGTAGGGAGAACCAATTGAGGAAATGTCATTTTTTTTTTTTTTAGAACAAAGTATGGGACTTGCTTTGCAACATCTGTTGGGCTGTGTAATATTAACAGATGTCTTAAGTGAAAAAAGGAAACAGAGTTAATAAAGGAAACCTCCCCTGAACAGATAATCCGCCCAAATTTCCATATTCCTGAGGGGGGTAAATTGACAGCAGCCTTCTCCCTTGTGGAACCTGCCCTCCCTAGTTTATTGTGCAAAGTTGTGTTTTCTATGTGAAGTTAAGGAGGAACACTTTTGACTCAGTGTAAAGAAGAGAATAGAGAAAAAAAGAAAACTATCAACTTCAACTGTGGTTTTCCCTTGTGAATAATTATATCATAATCTAAGCTGCCTGTTTTCCCTTGAGTCACATACATAATTTGATGAGAGGACAGTGAAAACTTCACCCCCCCCCAAAAAAAAAACAACACTCAAAAAGATGATATAAAACTGTACTGTGCCTTCATGCTTTGGGGGAGAGAAAGGAAAATTGAAAAGCAGCTCGTAAGATAAGATGAACACATCTCCACACATTAAGGTGCTCCTCTTCACAATTAGGATTCACCTATTATTTATACCTAAATCCTTGCACTCTCCACTGGCTCCTAGCTCCCTTCCATTATCACATTTCATATCCTTGTAAGGTATGAAATGCCCCTCTTTCAACAGACAAGGGTTCCACAGTGAAGTCTAATGATCACGAAGAGAATTTTTGGATTATACTAGCTGGATTCCTGTATTTAAATTTTAAGAAAACTGGGAAACTTTTCTTAGTTAACAATTTCCATTCATGTTTCAATTTATTATACGATTTAGGCAAACCTGAATGTAGCCGTCCTTAATCCAGATTAAAAAGATGATATGTGCACGCCACCCACTGAATCTAACCTGGTGCTAGTTTGTGTGGACGTGTATCCTTCTGTAAATGTCTCAGGAGACACCTATTCTATTGCTTATTCTCCAAAAATTTGTGACATGAATTTGGGTTAACAGCTAGCTCCTGGATTAACTAATTCAAAATTCGGTTAAGGATCTTGACATATTCAAATGAAGGGGGGAAATTGTGTTGTCCTCTCTGATTGCTGGTCTCTCCTATATGAACATCTGGGTTAAAATTGTATGTTATTTCATGTTTACCACTATACCTTATCCAGATGACTCTGGCAGTGGGCCAATCATTTCTATATGATTTCAACATATAGAAATTTCAAGGCCTGCACACCCAAGAGTCGCAGGTGCAATTCCCCGCCAAGGACTTGTACCTGGATTGCCAGTTCACTGGCCCAGGTCAGGGCATATTCAGGAGACAACCAATCAATACCATCAATCACTGTGTCTCTCTCCCATGGGTATTTCTCTATCTCTGTCTCTTCCCTCCCTTCCACTCTCTTTAAAAATCAAAGGAAAAATTACAGATCTTGTAACATAGAAATTCACACCTAAAACCTGTATGTTCATGTTGACCAATGTCACCCCAATTTAATACATTTTTTAAAAATCAATGGAAAAAATATCCTCAAGTGGGGATTTTAAAAATAAAATAACTGTTACCCAAAAAATGTATGATCACCTACACAGAGGGAGGAAGACTATGTGCTAAAAACATCACTATGTGACCTCAAACTAAGGGAGGAAAACAGGCCTCCTAAAATAAGGTATGAATAGGACACAAGTTCAAACCACTTTAAACATCAGCATGAACATCCCTGCAAGCCAATACTACCTACAAGCTTCACCTTTCTACGGCAAAGGGAGAAACTGCCCTGCACCAACTAGAACCATCACTGTGATACCACCTCTGCCGATAGCCTAGTCAGGGAGGGGCTCTGTTTCAGAGAAACGCATCCAGGACCCATCCAAATGCCACAATTGCTTGAACTATTAAAAATAAAAAATGAAAAGATTTGGATAAGGTGTGGTAGCTGATGAGGTAGCTTATACAATGTTGGGGAAATGATGAATTTTTAGAATCAATTTAGCAGATGCAAAAGCATTGGTCCGCATGCATCTGGAGCCTCTGCAAGATCAAACAGTCTACCTACTCTGTTGTGGCTTAAAAACAGAAAACTGACTTTACTCATCTTTTCTCGGATACAAATGGTGACAATGGCTTCTTCTACCATAACCTAGAGTAAGAATTTTATGAGAAAAGTCTTCTAGAGGAAAAGCACCAGTGATGCGTTTCCTTAAGTGAGTATCAAAACACATGCTGTGGAGCATACATGGGGAATTAGGTTTGTATGACCATGAAGAGCTGCAAGGATTGTAAACAGTATTAATTTCTTTATTTACTTCTTTCTAAAGTCTGCAGACTGAGAAGCCTGCAGCTCCAGTGAAAATGTCATAATAATAGTTTAAATTACTGTCAGGGAGAAAGACTAAGATTCACAGACACCCAGAAAATCCAACACTGCTTTTGGAATTATCATAGAAAAAAAAAGGCAACTCTATTGATGGCACCCCCTATTATATGAAATTCACAGACCTAAAGAGCAAATTTTCCAAGGGCAATAATACCAGTGACTTGGTTTCAAGATCTTCGGAAAACCACAGAGATTATTTTATATACATCCATATTTTAGTGGAAAATTTCTGAAACAAATCAAATTTGAATGAACTTGGAGAGTGCTTCCAAAATTAAGAATCCCAGAAGATGCCAGAAACTCACTAACAGCAAGTTAAAAGAGGAAAGAATTAACAGGTGGCTTAGGTCTGAATAGTAATGATCCTCGGTGGGGGTGGGGAGTAGTGGCTGCAAGAGGCACAAGGAAAGCTCCTGGTTGCAGGTGAGTTCTGCAGCTCCTGCTACATGGTGATTCTGACAATGATCACTTTGTCATTCATCAAGCAGCATACACTTACTATTTGTGCACTTGTCTCTATGCGTGTTATATTTTCATTCTAAAAGCTGACTACTGCTACTGTCAATGGTAATACCACTGAAAATAGGGATAGTAAATTAAAACTATATTTAAGAAAGAAAAGAAAAAGTAACGAAGTGTGGGAGAGATGATGGGAGGGACAGAAGAAGGCGGCAGATACTTTATTACCGTCAAAAATCATTGAGATTTTGACAGTAATAAACTGTCATTACATGTACTGCTTCCTGGCAACAAATTTTTCAAACATAAGCAGTGTTAGGAATCAAGTAAATAACTGAATTTCACAGAATGAGGATGATTGTGGAAGATAGTAAAAGGACAGGAGAAAATACTTAGGTGAGCCACACCTTAGCTAGGCGGCACAAGTGTGTGGCTCTCTCTGAGAGGCTTACATGGGAAAGAACCCCACAACCCAGGATCCCGAAACCTGCTCTCCAGTCTTGCCCTTTGAGCCTGTTCTCTGACAGACTGGTGTGTAAAAATTTGGGGGTGGGTATTTTGGGGTAGGCAATGAGTATGCCTACTGACAGACTATGAAAGAACATACAGACAGTACTATTTAGAGATACTGACTATATCAAGACAGATTTTTAAAAAACAGCAATTGCAGATATACTCCTCTGACCATCGAAACCCATTTTAAGAGTTAATTCTTCTAAGTCTGACAGTAGTCAATCACTAAATAAACAAAGGCTGGACAAAGGAAGTAACAAAGTGGGAACTACTGAATCATTTGCTAATTGATTGATAGGGGAAATACACTTTTGTCCTGACTACTTCTGTTTCTAGCTGCCTTTTCTTCCATCCTATCTAATGAAAGAGTAATATGCAAATTAGGCATCATTCCATCACAAACATGGCCGCCCCCATGGCCACAAGATGGCGGCATCCATAGCCACAAGATGGCGGCATCCGTTCTGGCTCAGCGCTGCCACTGAAGTGGTCCTGTTGGCCAAGCAGGAGGCAGGGAAGGCGGGGGCCCAAAAGGTGGAACAGGTGATCAGAGGGGGCTGGGAGTCCCGTTCCCAAGCCAGAGGCCTTCAACAGAGGCCTCGGGCATGGGCAAGGGTGGAGCCGGTGATCAGAGGGGGCAGGGGCAGAGCCGGTGATCGGTTGCACTACCCAGGCATAAGGTCTGGGCCAGAGGCCTCAGGCCTGGGCAGGGGCAAGACTGGAGATCACAGGGGCTTGGGCTCCTCAGAGCCAGCGATTGGAAGGGCAGGGGTGGAGCCTGTGATCACAGGGGTCTGGGCACCAGTGGAGCCAGCAAGAAAAGTTCTGGGGTCCCCTGCCCAGGCTTGTAGCCTTGGCTAGAGGCTGTAGTGGGGCAAGGGTGGAGCTGACGATGGCAGGGGCCTGGGTTTCTTCTGCCCAGGCCTCTAGCCTTGGCCAGAGGCTGTAGTGGGACAAGGGCAGAGCAGGTGATGGCAGAGGGCAGGATCAGAGCCGGTGATCACAGAGGCTTGGGCTCTGTGAAGCCAGCAATCGGAGAGGCTTGGGGGTCTTATGCCCAGGCCTGCAGCCTCAGGCAGAGACTACAGGCCTGGGCAGGGGCAGAGCCAGTGATCGCAGGGGTCTGGGGGTCCCCTGCCCAGGCCTGCATCCTCGGCTAGAGATTACAGGCCTGGGCAGGGGTGGAGCTAGGATTGGAGGGGCAGGGGTGGAGCCGGTGATAACAGTGAACTACAGAGGAAACACCTTTTCTTACCGCTCATTGGCTAAGCTCCCTGTATTCCACTGGTAATATTCTTAGTAACTTGGGTAATAAGAATCTAAAAAGGCAATCTAGGGTTTTTCCACCACACTCCTGGAGAAGAAAAATGAAGGTCCACTGCTGGAGGGCTAAGAAATGTCATATCCTGCCCTAGCCAGTTTGGCTCAGTGCATAATGCCTCAGCCTGCTGACTGCAAGGTCTGGGTTCAATTCTGACCAAGGGCATGTACCTAGGTTGCAGGCTCCTCCCTGGCCAGGGCCCAGGTCAGGCCTCATGCAGGGGCAACCAATCAAAGTATTTCTCTCACTCTCACTTTGATGTTTCTCTCTTTCCCTTCTCTTCCACATTCTCTAAAAATCAATGGAAACATATCCTCAAATGAGGATAAAAAAGAAAAAAGAAAGAAATGTCATATTCTATGAAAGAAACATCTTGAAAATGCCTAAAGAAAGTTGTCATTTCTTCATGGTGAAGGGACTGGAGTCAGCGTTGATGAAAACACCTTGGTGGCTGCGGTGACTGGCAGTGGCTGCTGCAGCACGGTGATGGAGCTGGTGGCTTCCCCTGATTAGCCTGGTTGCCTCCCACAAAGGGAGGCCAGACTGCAGCTTAGGCCCACTCCCCAAGGGGAGCAGGGAGCGGGCTAAGCCATCAATAGGACACCCCCTGAGGGCTCCCAATATGTGGCAGGGAGCAGGCTGGGCTAAGGAAACCCCCCCACCAGTGCACCAATTTCATGCACTGGGCCCCTAGTTTAGTATAAAGGAAAACATCCTAAATTAATAAAACATTTTTCACCCTTGTTAGGGAATATTTGACCTACTTGCCAGGTACAAGAAGATGTGGGGAACAGGGAAGTTAAGTCAGAGTCCCTGCTCATATGAAGTTTATAATCTAGTACAGGAGATAAGCCATGTACAAAAACAACCTTAGTAAAACAATGTGATAAGAGAAGCAACAGCAGAACCCTATACAGCTTGGAAAAGGAGATTCCTTCCAATTGGTGTGGTAACAGAACGTTTCAAGTCCTGGCAGCATTTGCACTGGAACTGCAGAACTGGTAATACCTCTAGAGAAGTGATTCAATTAGCCTACATGAGGTAGGACCTGTGCTGAGCAAGGATGAATGAAAGGGATGGACTGGTCAACAGGAAGAACAACCCTAGATTCCACTCTCAAGAGGTGCTATTTATCCTGTTATCCACCCCCACTCAAAACTGCTGAAAGCTTCTGAACAGCGGCCATTGGGATGATTGTTACTGTACTCTCAGATTCATCTGTCAACTGACAGACTGAAGTGTGAAAAGACAGAAGCACAGATACCCATTAGGAAGCCTTTATAGTAATCTGGGTAAATGGCTGCAGGCAACAGGGCTGGAAAAGAGCAAACTACAATGTAGAGGTAAAGTCCAGGGGACAAGCATGACACATGAGATGCAGTAATAAATGAGAAGAGTCAAAAATGGCAGGAAAGCCCTGTTATTCTGAGCCCCGGGGAAAGTGGTAGCACTGTCAACAGACATGGGAGACGAGCTTGTTTGGGGGGTTACACAATGAGCTCCGTTGGAGAAAACTGCAGATCATGCCAGTGACTAGGCAAACAGAAATGTTCAGAAAACAGACTGACACTGGAGTTATCAGATCTGGGACCCATCTATAGAGAAGTGACATAAGAGGTAAAAGAAGGTGGCCAAGGGCAACATCTAGGGGGATACCCAGTTATGGGGGGACAGAAGACAGAAAATCTGACGAGAAGTCAGAATTTACAGAGCTAGGATGGTCAGAGTTCTAAATGTTCTAAAGCACAATGCTACATGTAGTAGAGTGAAACCACTTATAGTAGTTAGTAGTAGCAAAAAGTAAGAGCAAAACAAAGTGCACGAGAATGATAAATACTCAGCAGAATAATGCTTGAATGGGGGTAGGTATTGGGTAGAGGGGATGGCAGCAGCTACAATATAACTGGGATGGCAACCCAGGACTTCAGATATACGTGTGCACTATCAGTTCTTAAGCTTGGGCAAATAGGTGCTCATTATACCATACCTCAAATATATTTCTGGCTACAATATTTTATAACTATATTTTGTGTCCTAAGAGAAATATCTTAATAGACTGATAGGTATAGAAGTTGTAGAATCCAGTTTCTAAAGGAGTTAGGTAAGCAAATTATAAAGACAAGGAGGCAGAAAAGATAAAACATTCTTTGGACAAATTTGGCAAAACGAATAATAGAAGTAAGAGAGGGGTGGTCTGAAGTTAGCAAGTGAAGTTAGCTAGAAAAAGTTGTGTTATTGTGTTGATGATTTGCTTCACACTATGGGGGTGGCGGGGGGGGGCAGTAAAAAAATATCTATCCATAGGCAGAAGAGGTGAAGCCGGCAAAGAAAAAGATATTGAAAAATCTAAGCCAAAGGGGAAAATGATATAAAAGGGTGCTAGGAGAGAATGTGATCAAGAGTACAAATGAAAAGGGTAACCCTGAAGGGGAAAAATACAGCACTATTTTCCCAGAAACCAAAGGTAAGAGATATACATATTCAGAGTGCTCATGCAGAAAGCCAACTTGCTGCTCATTTCTCCCTCTAAACTGCACACTTGTTGAAAGGAACAGTTTTATCTAACTTTGGTAAGCCAGGCCTAACGGAGTACTTAACACATAGTAAATGGTCAATAAATGATAGCTACACAAAAGAAGTGATTATCTCAGAAAAGATGAGCTCACTTACTAAGAGTAACAAAGGCAGGATAAAACCAAGGACTACTTGAGAGTAGAAAGGGTTTCGTCCAGTTGGAGAGGGTAAAATGAAACTCTGAATAATAAGAAATGAGTAAGACATGGCAAAGAGCAAAAAGAACTCAACCTTGGTTCCAACAAAAAAGCGAGAGCAATTATAAGCAAACAGACTGGGTTCAAGAAAGTGCAGCTCAGATTTCTCACTTTGGGAACTAGAACACTTAGAACAGCAAGAAGTCCCTAATGTAAAGTTGAAAAATGCCTTGCTCCAAAACATATAACCAACTAGGCAATAGTCCCTTGTGAATAACGACCTTTATAAGGCATTCCTATAGCATAGAGTTCTTAAAAACAAATTAGAACACTGATAATTGATTTTGGGATGAAATTATTTAATCTTTATTTAGATGTCCCCCAATTCTAGGTGTTTTAACCATTACTATGTGGTGTGTCTGTAAACTTATTCCTCGCTAAGGAAATTCCCCAAACAAAAATTAAAAAAAAAAAACCTTATGCTACATCATATATGTGATTTGAATGAAGGAGTGGGGGATAAGGAAGAAGTCACTTCATTAACAAACATGAGAGGAAGCTGATGAGAGCAAAGTCCTGCTCCTTCCTTCCTGATTTGTGTCTCCCAGACTGTAATCATGGTCCAAAGACACACGGGCTCTCCCTACAATTAGTGAAGGCTGCATTAGCAGAACTCTTGGTCCAGAAACCCTCTGGAGAACTCAGGGAAATGATGAGTTCCATCACCTGGCCAACATCAGCAACCGCCCAACAGTCACCTCAGGGACTTGGACAAAGACGTTCCTCCTCCGCTGGCAGCCCTTGCAGGCTCTCTTCCTAGCCAAGTCCCTTCGCAAGGACCGCTGTCTAAGTGACCTGTCATAGAGCTTTATAAAGCCGCATTAATACTGTGGGCCAAAATGAGATTGATCTTTGAGCTTCGCGGTCTCCTGTTGTCGACGGTGCATTATAAAACCAATACTAAATACTTTATAAACAGGTCTCCCTACAGTGTATTAGAAAAACAGTGCATATTTCATGCCCCATAGTTAGGTAGCCACATATCCATCAGACTAATAAATTATTTATTAGGTGCTCAGAAGTGCAATAAGAGTCAATAAACTAACTTCGGGATACTTATAAGCTACTATTTCACTGGAAATTGTACCTGAATGAGAAAACTAGAGCACTAACTGAATGGGGGAGCGAAATAGCCCAGCTTCTCAAGTGCACTGTTAGATGGAAGCACAGGCCTGATGTAGGAGAAGGGGCACAAATTTCTGGGTCCTAAAAAGAGTCTTGGTTATTAAATTTATAAAGAAAGCACCACCCAACCCCATGCTCATTTCCTTTCTCTTCTCTATAGATTTCTCTGGCCCTGCCAACCTTGGAGACAGCTGAGGGAAATAAAAATTGGTGGAAACATTTTGAACACACCCTGAATCCGGATGACAACCACCAGGAATGGTTTGTACTTGACATCTCCAGAGAAAGGAGAGGATGGCTTGAGTGTACAAACTTTCTGCTACTTGCACAGCATGGAACTGAGCATTTGTGAATCTAAGGTTTAGAGTAGCTTTTTTTTTTTTTTCTATTTTAATTTAAAGGTCCCAAGACTGTAGACACCCTGTGATCGATCAGTCCCTGGGGCCTAGCCCAACATCATTAAGCATCTCTTTCCTGGTTCCATCAATCTAAAAGAAAAACAAAACAAGCAAAACACAAAACAAAACAAAAAAACCCAATTCTGTTCAAGAATGTATTCTAGCCCTTCGAGAAGGAATTTCTTCAGCTGGGAGTTATTTCCCAAACTATCAGAGGCGTGGGCCTTTGTGTAGTCTTGTGGGTGCCATGGTTTCACATGTTGGCCACATTAATGCTGGAGAGCAAGCATCTGGAACCCACAGCTGAGTGTGTTCCAGCCCCAAAGCACCCGCAAGGCCAATGCCAATGCAAACCACTCTTCCCATCCCACATCTGAACCACACTGGCTTTCTCCAGGAGCCAGGGGCTGAGAGACAATTCTGAAAACGAAGGTTTGGGGTTCTCTCTATTCACATGATGGGCTTGGAGTGTTGAGAACACTGCCACGGGGACTGGCTCTTTTTGCCTCTCTGGTCCCACACCGAGCGGATAAACCCTAAAGAGAGTGTCTAATGGTGTTCCAAAATCTCCCAAGGGAAAAACCTAAACAGATCACTGTACAGATTTTTGCACTGATTTTGTATTGCTAGAGTCTTACAGGTTTAGCCTTATAGAGGCTGGAGTTTTTAAGGCTAAAATATATTTTATGTGGTAGGAAAAAGAAGTGGAAATAAAGGAGAAACATGGGAGAACCTGATTTCACATCACTTTCTCAAAGAGTTCTCTCCACATCCTAGAAATAATGAAAGAGATGATGAAAAAAAAAAAAAGTAAGACAGGACTAGTTTCTTGTATTACTTTTGCTACTACAACCACTACAGCTAAGATGATTATTCATATTAATGAGTTTGGTATGTAGGCAAACTATAAAAGATGCAGTCTCTGACCTCAAGTACTTATCTCTGTCTTTTGGGATTTACTCCTCCTGCTAGATTTACTTTTATTCTTCATACCCTTGCCCAGAGGAAGTGATCATCACTCAGGACTTGGAGCATTTCCATGGGTGGGGTTGAAATATGGCAACGAGAAGGGAGAGAACTTTTGCCCTTGAACAGAGACAATGTTGGCCCTACCACTCAAGATGTCTAGTTTGTGACAAAGTGAAATATAAACTCCCTGTGAAATATTTACGCTGGCCTTGCTGAGCTTTATCAGAAAAAATCTTATAAAGTGTGAAAGAAGATAGTATTCCAGTGCTTTATCCCATCAAGTACACATGCAAACGGTATCATTGCACACAAATGAGCTAATATTTGACAACAATCTCAACCCACCCTTTACATTCAGTTACTTAAGTTTTGTGTGTGTGCTTATAGCAACATGTGGAGACATCCATGGAGTCAGTTTTGCCCAGTGGTTAAGTGCCAAAGTTCTGCAGTCGATTACTTGGGTTTGAATACCTGGGGAAACTTTTACTAATCATGTGACCTCAGCAAGTTACTTAGCCTCTCCAAATGCCAAGACTCCTTAACTATAAAGAAGAAATAATACTAGCTTGCCAAATTGTTGTGAATATTAAATATTTTGATTAGCGCAAAGGATTCAGCCAATGCCTATCACAGAAGGCTTTAATAAATATTAGTCGCTGCACATGTATTTATGTGTAAAGAGACTATGCAAACTATAAACCCATCAACCAAGTTTGGCCCTCAGGTCAAGTTTGTTTTGCTTGGTTCTGTGAGTATGTATGAGTGTGCATGTGTGCTTAATCCATGGCCAACATGTAAAAAAAAAAGTCAAGAAATTTTTAATTGAACTATGGATTTCCAGCTGCTAGGGACAAGGGAGGGAGGCAAAGGGTAGCTTGTCAGGGAACCAAGGGTATGGCAACAGAAAGCTTCTCCTTCATGGCAACAATCTGCTGCCCTGAACACAAGCTACTGGTCCTAGGATGCATTCCCCAATGGCAACAGTCTTCGCTACTCCCCTGTGTAAAATTCCCACCTGTTTCCCTCAATTCCATTACTTGCCTGCCCACTACAGCCATTTGTGTTCACAGCCCTTGGCTATAAGTCACTCTTTATTCACCTGGCATACATACAGAGAGAGAATTCATTCATGTGCAAATGAAAAGTCACATTTAAATAAAATGTCAAGTACCAAAAATGTTTCCTATTATGTCTACCTCTTACAAGAAATAACACTGAAATGCATTATGTTCCCTCGCGCATTTTCCTAAACCTGATACCGGATTGGGGCGAAAGTAAGTTTACAATTATTCATATGGAAAATAATTAATACATTATAATAATACAATAAGTTTAGTGTTTTGTGTACTCACAATTGTAAACCTACTTTTGCCACACCCTGTATTGTTGGTGACAGATATATACACAATGAGTAAAGCCATTACCTGTCACCACCATATCAAGGTTTCTAATACAATTACAGACATGGGCTTTGTGACAGCTTTTTCAGTAATGGTGGTTCTCAAACCAGTGGAGACTTTTTTAAAAATAAATTCATACTGCACATACAGGACAAGAAACACAAAGTCTGGGACCCTTGACCTCTCAGCTTGAGTCAGAATTATTAAGACTACTAGAGGCCCGGTGCATGAAATGCATGCAGGGGGAGGGGTTCATCAGCCTGGCCTGCACCCTCCCACAATCCGGGACCCCTCAGGGGATGTCCGACTGCCAGTTTAGGCCTGATCCATCCCTCTCACAATCTAGGAACACTGGCTCCTAACGACTTGCCTGCCTGCCTGATTGCCCCTAACCGCTTGCCTGCCTGCCTGGTTGCCCCTAACCACTCTGCCTGCTTGCCTGATCGCCCCTAACCACTGTGCCTGCCTGCCTGATCACCCCTAACAGCCTCTGCCTCAGCCTCTGTTGCCACAGCTTCGTCTGGAAGGATGTCAGAATGATGTCCAGAAGGTCATTCATCTGTCTGGTCTAATGAGCCTATTATGCTTTTATTATTACAGATTATTATTACAGATACCAAAAAAAGTTAAGAAAATGGATCTACTTATATTGCTTTACTATACAAATAGGGAAAGTGGGAAAATGAGGCAAAGTCAAAATATGAGCTTTTGAAGCCAGGGATTCCTAAACTGCTTTTATATCACAGGGGTCTGGAGGATTGAAAATCCAGTAGTGTATGAGAGCCACTCCAATGACTTGTGAGAACAGGCTATTAAACTTTCAAATGTTTAATGTTAACCTGTTGACATTGTTAACTAGAAATCAGCCATGGTGGGAACAGACCACAGTAATCAGCAAACGCTACAAGTCAGACTCCCCTACCCCACTGAAAAGCACAGCACTCCTTGAGATTCTGAATCTGGGTAAGTTCGGAACTGTCACATGGTACATACGGTCATGTATGGTTCTTTGTACTTCGTTCTAGAGATTTCAGGTTTTTGGTGAAGAATATGAAGAAAACCAAACCAGACACTTAATAGATCAACTGAAGAACTTGTATGTATGCATATAAGCATAATCAATGGACACAAGACACTGGGGGGCAGGGGAGGAGGAGGGAAGGTCAAGGGGAAAAATGGAGGCTTATTTAACACTCTTTGTAATACTTTAAGCAATAAAACAAAATTTTTTAAAAAGAGTTACAGAATAAAATAAATCAGTGCATAAGTCTGGAATGCTTAGTATATATAAGGCAGGGGTGATACATTTTATAAAAGCTACAGTAGGATCTAAGCATCCAGATCTCTGAGGAAGTTAATCATTCTGGATAGGCATAGAGTCTAGGGATATCACTTCACGTTTACTGAGCTCCCATTGTGTGCCAGGTTTGGGGGAAGCAGAAAATATTTTTTCATTTGCTCTTCACAGGTCCTATGAGAGGAATTATTATTCACATCTTACCAATAAGGAAATTGAAGCTAAGAAAGTTTAGTCACTTGGCCAATGTTTTATATTAAGTGTCAAAGTGGGGATTTCAAGACCAAGTTGGTCTGATGTCAAAACATGTGTTCATCCCAATACTCAGCATTGCTTCTCCAGGTTTCTACATTTTAGACCAAGAATTTTGCTCAATGATGTTGCATAGTCACCCTATGTTTTAAACAGTAAATATCTTCCTTGATAACTAGAATTTTTCATTTTGAACATCAAATTAATATACGGTAATACTGTTAGGACTTCTAAGGGGTTGGGGTAGGCATGACTCTGATTGCTTCTAGAGGGAAAAAGAATATCTGGAGAAAAATCTGTTTTTAAATTTAAAGAATCGACCATTTTATGCTCTTACATTATTTCTAATATTTAACAACTTCCAACTTCTGTTTTATCTTACTATGAGCCTTTCCTAAGAAACGTTAAGCAATAGTTTAAAAGAATAAAATAAATCTATAAGTACTGATTATTTATCTTCAGATAAGTAAGTAAGAGGCAGGATACAGGACAGTAAGTATAGTGTATGACTATTTGTGTCCAAAAACAACAACAACACTGGGAAAGGGTTAATAAACACCTCTATATCTATATTTGGACTAAAGTACTATAACTTTAAGAATCTGGTGCACAGAAACTACTTCTGTGGAGGGTTGGGAAATCTGTTGTCTCTGTATATGCTTCTGTACTCTTTTCTCTCTTCTTACTATATTTACGTGTTAATAATTAAAACAAAAAATTTTAGGGTTTTAAAGCTCTCAGATCCTAAGCAATATAGGGGAGTAACTATCTGAGAAGTTCAATATCTAAGCTTGGATGCTTTGTTGCATCTTTTCAGATGTTTAACTGAACACTATTTTTCCTGGTTCTGAACTGTGCTTATAGTTGAAAGGTGTTCATATTTAAGACAAGGCCCTCTACTTTCACTTGACCTACAGTGAGGTTGAAGAGATTATATTTAAACACCCTATTTAAATAAAATACAGAAATAACCTCTGTCTCTTACTAAAGTAGAAGTGCAACAAGTCACCATTTCTGTTATTAACTACTAGAGAGGCCCAGTGCACAACATTTGTGCACTGGGGCTAGGGGGGGGTCCCTCAGCCTGGCCTGTACCCTCACAGTCTGGGACCCCTAAGGGGATGTCCGCCTGCAAGCTTAGCGCTTAGAGGCTACCACCACTGCACTCACCAGCCGTGAGCCCGGCTTCTGGCTCAGCAGTGCTCCCCCTGTGGGAGTGCACTGACCACCAGGGGGAAGCTCTTGAGTTGAACTTCTGCCTCCTGGTGGTCAGTCATAGCAACTGGTCGTTCCGCTGTTAGTTCGATTTGCATATTAGCCTTTTATTATACAGGATAATGCTTCAAGGAGCATAAGTGATTTGGTCAAAAGAGGAATATGGGCCCTAACCAGTTTGACTCAATGGATAGAGCGTCGGCCTGTGGACTCAAGTGTCCCGGGTTTGATTCCGGTCAAGGGCATGTACCTTGGTTGCGGGCACATACCCAGTAGGGAGTGTGCAGGAGGCAGCTGACCAATGTTTCTCTCTCATCGATGTATCTAACTCTCTCTCTCCTTTCCCCTCTGTAAAAAATCAATAAAATATATTTAAAAAGAGGGATATGGGCTGAGTTTCTTGGGCTAAGGCTAATATCAAATGGCAAAGAGATCATGTCACATGGGCATGAATAGAAACAAGTGTAAAAAAGCACTGTTCCTTAGGTAGGTGAAGAATGCTAGGAAAAGATGAGATTAGAAAAACAATATACAAACAAACTCTCGATGCCTTGAAAATTAGACATTAAGTTTCTGAACAAAAAAGTTAAGTAATGAAAGTTGTTTTTGTCTCAGAGACAATGTGCAAGATGTATCAGAAAAGTGATAGGTCTGAGGCAGAAATATTCAATTGGAGGATTGTGTTGTATTCAAACATTCCCATAGAATGCAAGCTCCAAGAGTAAGGAAGTTTACAACAAGCATCTAACCACTACAGTAAATACTAATAAAAAATGGACAGCTCATCACAGAACATGAGAACCTAAACTAGGTGATAGTGAGACACAAAGAAAAAATTTAGAGTTGTTATGTGTGTGTTTTTTTAAGATCTAAAAGAACTGATGCTTAAGTACATTAGCTTGGGGGGGGGTGGAGGGGAAGAGGTTGAAGATAATTTGAAATTTACCAGTTAGAAAAAAATGGTGGAGAAGGAATGTCTAAAACTAACACTTAATTGTATGCATTACATATAATTTGATACTTTACAACACATCTATGCTGAATTCTCTGATGTTCTTAAGTCTGTCCTCGATTCTCTACATTGTATTCCTGACTGATATCTCAATCAACAGCATACAGTTTCACCGCTCACCTCGAGGCTGGCCATATCATCGTCCGTATAGCAGTTAACTTGCAGAAATGTTATACATAGGCTATCCATTTGACAAAGCAAACGTCTGTCCCCATCATATGGTAATGAATGGGTATCCCTCCAGAATGCTTGCCATACCCAATCAGCAAATGCAAGTCCTCTCAACAAACGAGAATCTGCCAGTTTTCTGCAAAATGAATAGCCTTCTTGCTTAGAACTTGCTTAGAACTCAGGGTCTCTGAATGGACCAAAGCAGTCTCTCTAAAACTACTGCCAACCATATTTCATATTTTTGTTAATGAGCAGTTAAGCTTCCCACCCATCAACACTGAAAGCAAATGCATGTCCGTTCTACCTCTATATTCTTGCCATGGTTGGCAGGCTGCCTTGTATCCAAGAGTGTTTAAGAAAATTGGTTGAATGTATGAACACATGATGAATAAATGGAGGGTTACGGCAACTTTCAGGAGTTTCTCTGTTGGAGGAGAACTTCAGGTCCTGACCCTGCTGCCATTCCCCTCTGCAGCTATGGCAGGCATTGCTAATTGAACACAGAACTTTTTCCCCCATCCTGACCCAGCTCAACCGCTCAAAGCATTCACTAACCGTCAGTCAAAATCACCCACCAGATGAAACCTACTTGTCCTTCCTGAACTATGCCTTATTTCAAAAGTTCCAGTTTCGTGTTGTTTAAAAAGATTTTCAGGTAAGCCCAAAAGAAAAAAAAGTGTAACAGGGCTAAGGTCAAAACTAAATCCACAACTGTGAACTTACTTATAAAATAGGCTTAAATGTAGTAAAAATACCTGGTACATTGTGAGCACTGGAGTATTGCATGAAAAAAGGTAGAATAAAGAGACCAGTCTTTCTCCAAGATCTCCCCAACAGAGAAGTACTAAGTGCCTTCAGGAAAACTTGGCACCACAACTAAGAGATCAGCAATGAAATCTCAAGAAGAGTCTGTCTTTTGATTGCCAGAAGGAAGGGAGTTTGGGGGACTGGGTGAAAAGGTGAAGGGATTGAGAAGTACAGATTGGTAGTTACAAAAACATGGGTATGTAAAATACAGCATAAGGACTATATAGTCAATAATCCTATATAATAATAGGCTAATATGCAAATGTCCCCTCAACTGGGAGTTCCACCTGGAGTTCAACCAGGGGGCAGGGCCTGCTGGCCAACCACCTGAGGTGTCCCCCTACCCCCTTCCCCGGTAGCCATGCCTGGCAATATCGACTGGACCCCACCTGCACACGAATTTGTGCACCAGGCCTCTAGTATTGTAATAACTATGTATGGTGTCAGGTAGGTACTGGAAATGTGGGGGGAAGGGCACTTTGAAGAGTATATGATTGTCTAACCACTATGTTGTACACCTTAAATTAATATAAAATAATATTGAATGTAAACTGTAATTAAAAAATAAAATTACAAAAAAAATAAAATTCCATTTCTAGTCCCTTTCAAAAAATCTGTTTCTCTTGAACTGCAGTCTTATTTTTTTCAAAATTAAAATAAATAGCTTGGCCTGTGTGACTCAGTGGTTGAGGACCTATGATCCAGGAGGTCATGGTTCCATTCCAGATCAGAGCACATGCCCAGATTGTGGGCTCAATCCCCAGTGGGAAACATGCAGGAGGCAGCCAATCAATGATTCTCTCTCATCATTCATGTTTCTATCTTTCTCTCCCTCTCCCTTACTCTCTGAAATCAATAAAAACATATTTTTTTTAAAAATAAATAAATAAATAAATAAATACCAAATATTCTGGAGTCATTTGTTGAGATAGCACATAAGTAAATCATATAAAAAGTTTTTAACAATTTCTCTAGAAATATTAAAAATCAAGATGAATTCCCCAGCATATTATGTATTTATTTTTAATGAGTTTATTTTTTTTTCATTTTAATGAGATCATTAAAAGATCTCATTTTTAATGTTTTGAGACCTGAATTCCTATCTGAAGACAAAATTAACTGCTATATGATACTTCTAAGAACTTTTAAAAAATTATTGTGTGTTTTGTAAGAAATAAGAGTGCAGATGACAAACTGTTCACCTTGTCACATGTTATGGCAAAATAAACACACAAAACCTTAAATGGGGAGGAATTATATTTCAGATGATAAGTTGTTCTGGCTAATTGTTTGGTACATTCTGTATAATTAGTGCCTAAAAATAAAAAGCAAATAAAAACTACTACAAAAAATTAGAGGCTGTAGTATTTTCAAATGCTTGCATGTCCATCATGCATAGTGCCAAGTCTACTGCTTTCAATACAATTACACATCACCTGAAACTTCAGTCTCAAGGCACATTAACACTGTGTCTTCACAGCAGCAAAACAACTGATCAATGAAGTCAATGTGTTTGGGGGCAGTAGTAAGTCAAATGAGATGTTCCATGCTGCTGTAGACAAAATAACCAGCTGAATGAAGCTGTGAATTAGTAGTTTCATCTCAGAACTGAAATTTTCATGCAATCTTAGAGAACAAGTCATTTTTACAAATTACTTGGCAACCATGCATTTCAAAGACAGCATCTCAGATTGCCAGAATTTTTTTTTTTTTAAAATACAAGCTATACAGCAATCTATGCACAATCCTTCTTTTCTGGACTCTCTTTTTCTAAACAAATACGTACATACATCAAGTAAACAAACATAATCTTAACAATCTATTTTAGAAAGAGGAAAATACATATAATAACTTGCCGTATTTGTACCATAACAAAGAAAGCTGTGGGAGGAGCGCGAGCTGACAACTCTGCCAAAGCTAAATGTATTCCACATGGTTAGTAGCCAGCGAGCTCTGCAAAAGGGGGAGAAAATCTGACAGTTAAGGGCTCCAGAATGAACATAACCTACTAGGTTCATTCTCCGTTATGATTCTGGATGCACATTTTAATAGTGATTAAAACGTATGGAACGGCCCAGAGCCTAATGTCAGGATGTTCCCACATCCCTTAGTATCACTTGAACATCCCAGGTCAAATGTAACATGACGCTAATGGTCCGGAAGTAACGTGGATGACCTGAAACTGTGTCTTTTAACAGTTCTCACCAACTCCTCTTTATATGGTTGTGGGACAGACCCAGCAGAGTTTGAACATTGACAAAGGCTGTTAAGGTAAAGCTTAATCCCAAATGTGTTAGCATAAAATTCCCCACTTCAAAAAAGGTTTTAGAGCATGTTTTTATTGAATCCTGAAATGCATGTCCTGGTAAATTTCTGTATAAATTTGATTTACAAATTCCACTGAAAATGTGCCACAGCTGGCAGAATAAATTACTACAATAAATCATTATTAAATAACTGTAAATCTCTGTAATGACATAATGCCTAACTAAAAAAAGTACGCAGGAGTGAACATTCGGAGGAAGAAAAGCACTCTTCACATTGGAAAGCAAATTACAAAACTTACCAAGCCAACACTACAGTATGATTCAGTGACTACACAGGGAAATAAAATTCACATAAATAGTATTTAAATCTGCAGCTGACTTGTGTTCACTATTGCATCAAAACCAAGTGTACGGCAAGGGGTAACGGACTCAGGTTGTTGACGCTAATGTTTGCACTGCCAAAGCGGAAGGCTTACATGTTTACATGTACAGCTGTATCCAATATTTTGCTAGACAATAAAAACACATCACAGGTATCAATCACCAAGCCCAGTTTGCCCCTTCTCTGAAGCTTCATATTCCTTTAAAAATGATCTATTTTCCCACCACCCACCCTCTCCTCCATATCAAACTCCACCCTACTTCAAAATAAACTTTTAAAAATACATAGTTACATTCTTTTTGATGTGGAACAGATGGAGAGCCCTAGTAATCCATTATTTTTAGGTATCACTTGATGTGAATCACTCCAAACATCCCTGCCTTATTGAGTTCTCCCAAGACTCCATTTGTCAAAGCACAGACACTTGGTACTTGTGTGGCCACCATGCGGCACACTACTCCAGCCAAGATGAGCTCCAGCAGAGCAGGAGGCCACACTGTGCCAGCGTACAGAGTGCGACTGCTTCTTCTGCCTCCTGGGAATGGTGAATTATTAACTGACACTTTCACAACAGAAAAACTGTCTAAGATAAACCCACTGAAACGGCTAGTCTACCGAATATTTCACACTGCCAGTTAGTAAAATCTCTGTCCAAGTCTTCACTGCCCACTCTTGTTTGCATTCCCAGGCACTACCTTGTCATGAAATGGAAAGATGCTCCTGAATGCTATCTGGACTTTTTTTTTCTCTATTTTCCAAGCCTCTGGTGGCAAAATGTCTTTGAATAAGGAAACTTTTCCAGTAAGTGAAAGGTTTACCAATATATGATTCAGGAAAGTTGCCCCCAACTCAACAAACGGAGCTGTCCAGTAAAATAAAGAGGAAGGATGGTCTCTATTTTAGTATAGATCAAACTATTTTTACAAATAGGAATAGGATGTATTCTTCCCCTGTATTTCATTTTCCAATTTGCCTTCAATTATAGATACAAAAAGCCACTCTGTTTGCCATGTGCAGTAACTGTTTCACTAAGAAATGCATTTACCCAAGAAGCACTTGGGGCCCACAGTCATATATTTATTTATTTCTAACATGACATTTCTCCCTTGTCCTTCATTTGCATCCACACAAAGCTATTCTCTGCATGGGAGAGCAGAGAATCTCAAGCCTCAAAACCCAGCCCACTCCTGGCCAAATAAATAAACCAGTAAAAGGATACCTAATTCTATGAAGGTGAATAAACACCTAAGAGTTACATATGAAAACAAGTGGCCAAATAAACAGAAGTTCATAATGAGAGACCAAAGTGGCATGAGAGGACACTCTAGGCCAAAAAGAAAGGGTGGAGAAGATGCAGGAAGAAGCCAGGAGGAGACCTGTGAGGCTGAAGAGAATGTACAATGTACAAAAAGCAGCAGACTAGCTTACAAGACCGTGCAACCTAAATTTTGAGCTGCATTTCCTATGAAAAGCAATCAAAAAAATGAAAATGAAATGAAAATGAAGACATAATCATAGCTATGATTATGTCTTCAGTACTAACCATTTGGTGTGATCTACTTATATTTGCTAACTCCATGATTATACAACCAAAGACCAAAAGTCCTTTCTCCTTCCTCACTCCGTCGTCCATCTTTCTAGGCAAACCAGTGTACTCTGAGACTTGAGTTGCCAACTGACCTTTGATGCTCACTGAATCCTAACTTTAGCCTAGATCGCTCTTTTACATTGCAAATGAATTCAACCATACACCTGTCACTGGAATGTCTACTAGGAACTTCAAACGTGGCATCCCAATAACTACAACCTGTGAGTACAATCTGTGACTCCTCAAGTCTGCTCCTTCTCCAAAATTGCCCACCTCGGTGAATGGCACCATCGGCCACTGAGTGTTTAGAAAACTATTTTCTCCATTATAAAGGCTAAAGAGACCATTTTATCCTTTCCCCTTCTTTTATTTTTTCAGATTTTTAAATTGATTTTGAGAGAGGGAGGAAGGGAGAGGGAGGTAAACATCGATGTGAGAGCAGAACATCAATGGACTGCCTCTTATTAAACACACCCTAAGAGGGGATGGAGCCTGCAACCACAGCATATGCTCTGAGTGGGAATCGAACCAGCAACCTTCTAGTGCATGGGATAACACCCAACCAACTGAGCCACCGCAGCCAGGGCTCCCCCTTTTCTTCAGTGTTTCATTGGAGCTGTGGTGAATCTCAGTCCTTGCTTTAGAACAGAGGTAACGCTCTCTAGGGATTAAGCCCACTCTCCAGTTTTTAGTGTAGACGTATTTCCAAGGTCAAATGCCAAATCACCTCAGTATGTAAAAACAAACCTTTAGCATTAGCTCAAGTGTCCTCATGAGATGTACTCTCACAGGGGGCAGCCCTTTGTCTCTCAAGGAGATGAACCCAATGTACCTGCTTCCGTTTTGATGTATAAACTGAGATTTTTGTCCTGACTTTGTAATCACCCTTGTGTTATCTTACATGCATGTAAATATGTTAATGCTTCTGTATGGAATAAAACATCTTTTGTTGCCAGAATTTTATTCCTGAAAAACCTCTCCCTGCCCCTCTGATAACCCATATACAATCTCCTAACTTAACTCTGGATTCATCTACTCTCCATCCCCATGGCTACCACTATCTTTTGACAGCTGAAATAACCTCTGACCTCAGCTTCTCTTGCACTCACTTTTTTCTCCCACCCAAGCCCTTCTCCAAATTACAGCTGATTCTTCCAAAATCCTTTAAGAGGACCCTACGAGATCTGACCCCTGTCAACCTAACCAGCTTTATCTTTTGACCCTCTTGTGATGAGTCCAGATTTTCCGTGTTCCAGCCATCCTCTCATTGCTTTTAAGCCCTTTAGAGATTCCGAGATGGTTTCTTTACCTGGACTAGAGGAGGTTATTGCCATTCCTACAGCACCCCGTACTTCTTTTCAGCACTTGTAATTATTTAATTTATTATAATTATTTTATTTCTGTCTCCCCCATGGGTTGATATGATTGCAAAGCTCTTTGCACCTATTCCCCAGTAACTAGTATGGATTCAATAAATATTTTTGATTGACTGTCCCAACTTACTAGCCAATGAAAATAGAGAAGAAACTTAAAGTGATGTAAAAGTACAGAGGTTTGCCTGTTTTATTATGTATATGTATGATGATCCTAAATATCTTGCTATATGGTATTATACCTTAAAGCTTGTAATTTTTCAACTAATTTATTAGAAATCCATTATCTGAAAGGTTAAAAATCCCCATCACCACAGCTTCTTGGTTACCACTAGTGACCAGTTTACCAGTACAGAATGAACTCAGTTATACCTTGGGGTTTGAGTTCAGCGAGCCCTTGAGCAATTCCTTGAAACTACCAAACATGACAGAAATGTGAGATACATTTGTCAAAAGGTGTGGAGACACTTCTTCAGACCTGACACAGCAGTTGTGTTCCTAAGTTTTCAGTAGGCCCCTTTCTCAAAACTCCATTTTTTTAACAGCAACTAATGCAAATTTTGACCATGTAACTTTATTCCTTTTTTTTCAACATTTACTGAATGCCTACAATATGTTCCTGGTACAATAGTAGCACTAAGAAAAAAAAAATCACAGTTGCAAAGCCAAACTGAATTCATTCTGTTATTTGAGGGCAAAATGAATTGTATCAATCTATATATAAGGAAATCTTATAAATTACTACGTATTTTATATGTTACCAAATGGCTTTTGTTCCATCATAGTTTTCAGATTTTGGTAATAGTTTTATTCAAGAAATCACAAACACAAAGCAAGGAGTATTAGTTTTCTATGGCAACCATAACAAATTACCACTACCTTAGTGACTTAAAATAAAAATGTATTATCTTTCAGTTCTGTTGAAGTCCAACACTGGGCTAAAATCAAGGTGCTAACAGGGTGTGCATTCCTTTCAGGAGGTTCTAGGGAGCTTCTAGAAGTCGCTTCCATTCCTTGCCCACTTTGCTCCATCTTCAGAGCTGGCAATGCTGTATCTCTCTGACCATTCTTCTGTAGTAATGGCCCTCTCTGACCACAGCTAGGAAAGTTTATTTTAAAATTCATGATTATATTGGGCCCCCTGGATAATCCAGAATGGTCTCCCATCTCAAGGTCTTTGACTTAATGACATCTGCAAAATCTCTGTTAGCATGTAAGGTAACACTCACAAGTTCCTAAGAATTGGACATAATTAGGAGGCCATTGTTTTGTCATTATTTTGCACAAAAGACATGCAAATTTTTCAGGTTAGTATTCCCTGATAATTAATAACATTTCTAATTACCCAGTATATAAAATGCATATCTAAAGCACAATCTTCTTGCTGTAATCGAAAGATTGGAAGAATCTATTGGTTTTACTTACACTCAGGGATGTAACAATTAAATAAGCTTTTTTTAAAAAAATACTATTTAACTTACCTTTTCGATAACTTATCTTTGAATGGAAAGAGGAAAAGGATTCCAGGGTCACAGTGCATATTTCTAGTATAAACATACATTCCTGAGGGAATTTGTTCTGATTTTACCAGTGATAAGTTCCAGGCAACTAAATCATTTAAGTGGGTTGTAAGACTTAACTTCATAATAATAGTTTTCAGTTCACACCAAAAAGCAATGTAGAGAAATGGATTGCAGGTTACCACTTCAACAGCTGGCTATAATCACACTTCAATAATAAGGAAGATGTGATTTTCATGCAAAAATCTTAGCAGTTGGAATTGAGTCTTATTTAGTTAATTGCCTTTAATATTATTTTGTACTTTGTTATGAAAAGATGTTTTTCTAGAGAGGAGAAGTCAAGAACCACACCTATAGCTGGTTTTATTCAGGGGCAGTATGTTTTCTGTACAGATGTTAGAGAGAACGGTAATGGAAAAGCATAGTTATTTTTAAGACTTCAGGGATAGAAAAACCCACCAAATAGATTTTTCCTTTTTTTTAAACTCTGAAATCTTATCATTTTGATTCAACGTAAAGTTTCAAACTGAAAAGGAATTACCAGTATCATTGTGAATCAGTGTTAATGTCCCTCAGAAACACCAGGAAAAAAAGAAATACTAAGCACAGCTTAAACACAAGTTATAACAAGAACGACCATGCTTAACCATGCCATTTATATATAATTCATCTTTAGTTGACATATTTTAAATCTGTGAAAGCATTCCATAATCAAACTTATAGCTAAAATAACGTAAATATCACAGGATAACTCAATTTTTAGAGACAGAAACTCTTATGAGCTAAGTATGTTCTGAATTTTATTTGCAATGAGTATGTATTA
>PVJC01007483.1:0-51331 GCA_004026665.1 Murina feae
GCACGCTTCCCAGGTCCCCCAACATCGAGGAGCAGTTTCCTAAGGTGTCCTGTCCATTTGGAAACACGGGCAGGAGGAAGGGCGAGGGCGCGGTGGGTGGGGAACGCCAAAGGGCGCCATGGTTTCTCTTCTCAGGAGGAGGCGGAGAGTCTTGGACCACGTGGGGCTGTGACGGGGGTTAGTTTCATCGCCAGCACGAGGCAGAATGAGAATGAACCTGAAACTGTCCTTCCCAGGCAGGCGCAGGCTTTGGGAGGCCGTGCTGTCTCCTCCCCTGGGATTTACTCGTCCTCCGCCAGGAAGGGCTGGCCCGGCGGGTGACAGGTCTCAGCCCAGGAGACGCACAGCTCCTCTCGCGTACGGGCGGGTTTGGGGACGTCAGGTGAGGGGGATTCTTACGTTATTGACTTGGATTCCCAAGGCCGGGCCACAGGCCTCTGTGATCCCCGTGTCCTCCGCGTGGCCGTGGCCGTCACTGTGGCAGAGTTCGCAGGCTCTGTGCCAGGCCAGGGGAGGGGCGTGTGCCCTGGGTTGTGATCTGGGGACGCTGTGTTTGTGCTGCACCTGGAAAATGTGCTCAAATGCGTCCAGATTTTCCCAAGGACCATGGGGAGCAGGTTTTTGTCCCATAAAAACCTGGGTTTACCCTTTCTCAACGGCCATCTTCCCGTGTGGTCGCCTGCACAGGCATCTCCTGTCCCTCCTGGAGGTGCCCACGTGCACCAAAGCCCACAGCCCAGCGGGACCCAGCATCCGTGTGGCCGGGAACCGTCCGTGTAATCCAGCTGCTCATCCCACTCGGGCAGAGGCCTGCTCATGGGACAGGCTGGCAACTGTGCGGTTGTCAGGTGTGCACTTCGCGCAGCAGGACGCTTCCGGGGGCTCCTTGCAGGTCGTTCCGCGTCAGGCCTGAGGGCCCAGCTCAGACCCAGGAGGGGAGTGAGGTCCTACCTTCAGCTGCTGTCTCTCAGCCTCCGCACCAGCCGCTCAATGTTGCTCCTCCTGGTTCAGGGAAGGAGCCCAGGTCCTCGCCCTCAGCACCCATGCCGAAGGCCACCACCCCGACTGTGTACGTCCTGCGTGGGGGGCTGAGTGAGGGAGGGCAGTGGGGGAGTGTGTGGTGGACTCACAGCCACTCCCCAGGCCTGTCCACGCGGCAGGTTGACCCCAAAGCCTTTCTCAGGGCCGTGCTTTCCCCGAAGCCGCGAAGCCTGGACCCGCTGGGAGCCAGCGTGCTCCCTCTGATGTGCGGCCACTAATCTCTGCAGAGAACGGAGCTTCCATGCGGCCGCAAGCCCTTCCTGTGCTCATGGCTGGAGCTTCCAGAGCTCACGGTGGACCCCGGGGTCTGTGTCCTGGGTTCTGTGTGAGGGTATGGGTCGTGTGGCAGGTGGAGTGGCCAGTGGGCAGGGAGCCTTCTCTCCCCGCGTGAACCAAGAGAGCCTGGATCTCGCAGGACCCACGTCTGGGAGGACCACCCTGAAGCCACCCGTCACCTTTGAAATACCCTCAGGAGATGAGGGGACCAGAGATGCCTCCCAGCCTGGACGGGGCGCTGACCTTGGCGTCTTGTCAAAGACGGATAGACCGATGGCTGTGGGAGACCCTGGGGTCCTCCAAGCACAGAGCCCCACCAGCAGCCACAAGCAAAGGGAAGCGAAGAAAACCTGGGCCCTGGGGTTCCTTTCAGCTGAGCTGCGAGGACCCGACCCGTCCGGCAGGCCAGGCGGCGAGCTGCACAGCAAGTCTGCGCAGAGAGAAAGCTGAGTCGGCATCTGTTCTGTGCTGGGTCTCTGTGCCCCCCACCTTTTCCCACAGCGGCCTCTGCTGAGGGGCCGGGGCCCCTTCTGTCCCACGGGGGCCCCCTCCATCCCTCACGGCCTCGTGTCCTCATCCCAGCAGACTCCGCATGGGCTGAGGGCAGACGGTCTGTGGGCCGAGAGATGTCACCGACCCAAGGAGAACAAGACACGTTTTCAGGCAAATAGAATGAGAGCCTCAGGAGCTAAGGCCCGGCCTCGGGGGGCAGGTCTCTAGAGGGACAGGGAGAGCTGTCCGCCCCGTTAGCATGGGTGCCTCAGCCAGCGCCTGGCGCTGCTCCGTGCTCTCGGTGGTGGTGGGCACGCTGCCCCGCGGACGTCTCCGTGCGGCCCTGATGCCAGCACCGAGCCCGCTCCCTCCTCTCCGATCCCGGGTCCTGCCAGGATGCACTGCGCACGCAGCACAGATGACGACGCCGGCACAAATGCCAAGGCCACGGCTCCCATGGCCACAGCCGCCCCGCGCAGCTGCCGTCAGGTACGGACGCCGGCTCCCGCCCAGTGTCGCCTGGAAACTGGGCCTGGCATTTGGGGACCCTGTTCAGGATGGAGCTTGACAATTCGAGGAACGGAAGCCCCTAGACTGCCTGATGTTTCTGTCTTCGTGGAGAGGATGGGAGAGGAGGGGTGCCGCAAAGGACACCCAGCTCAGGTCCCCGTCTCAGATCAAGCAAAGGACCCACGGAGATGGGAGAGACGGGGAGCAAGGGATCCGCAGACACTTCCCCAAAGCGGAGTCCTCACCCCCCCCCACCAGGTCTCCCCAGTCACTGCTCTGGAGAGCGAGGCCCGAGGCAGGTCTGCCATGGAGCCCTTAGCCCCCTGTGCCCTCCCTAACTGCCCCCCCAGCACCCCCGGCGCCAGTCTCACACACCTGCCTGGGGTGCAGTCTAACACCCGCCTTCCTGCCCATCACAGGTCACAGGCTTCATGCCTCCAGGGCTGCTGGGATATCCGAGCGGGGCAGAGCCCTGTCCGCCCGGCCCTGCAGCCCCGTGCCACTGAGCCCACTGAGCCACACGGGCCACACGAGGGCAGGTGTGGGCTGGGAAGGGCTTTGTCACAAGCGGTTCCTAAAGGACCCTGTGACCTCGTGGCCAGGTGAGTGGACTAGCTGGGTCACAGGGGTTCTGAGGCCAAAGAAAAAGGTGAGCGAACGGGCGTGTGTTTAGAAGTGGACGCGAGTGCCCTTAGATTCACCCGGTGACCTTCCGTTCCGCGTGCCTGGGGCCTTCCTTATGGCGGCTTTGGGGTCTCTCCCCTCTGCTGTCTCTCTCCCAAACCTCAGAGACAGACAAGCTACACCCCTGCCTGCAGCCCTGGGCAGCCCTCAGCCTCCTGCAGGTCCCGGCAGCATCCTCTCCTGGCTTTCAGCCTGCAGCCACCAGGCCCCCCAGCCTTCCCCGTCCAGGCTGCTCTGACCACCCAGCACCCCTGTCCCTCACCCATACGTCCCATCTCCCAACTCAGCCACGCGCCCGGCAGGACCCCAGAGAGGCGCCTCTAAGGACTGAAGCTCTTCTGTCTGCTGCAGGCCTCCTCTCTCTGCAGATCCCCCCATGGTTGCTCTGATTTTTGTGTGACTCGCCTCTAGTTACTAGCCCGCCTCTTTCTAACTTCCCTGTGACGTAACCAAGGTGAAATCACTCTGCCTTCTAGAGCTTTCTCTCTCCCATCCTTCCTTTTTCTCTGCAGCTTGTGTTTGCTTGGGTTGGTTAAGCTGCCAAAAACAAAACAAACTAACCCTCTCCAAACCCCAAAAGAACTTGGCTAAATAAAATTCAAGTTCTCTCTCCCTGTTTGTGCAATTTCCATCTCGTTTCTCTCCCTCATGTGGCTTCCATTCTCCAGGCCAACTCATGGCCCAGAGTGGCTGCGACAGCACCCGCCATTGCATTTGCCTTCCAGCTGGCAGAAGGGGGGCCCGGGGAATAAGTGCCTTCCTGTGTTTGGACATTCCTAGGAGCTTCATGTCCAGCTTCCACTGACCAGAATTTTGTCACAAGAGACGTGACCAAATGATGGGGGGCAAGAAAGTGCCTCTCCTGCCGGTGGCCCTGAGCTCCCCTAAAAATCAGGGCTCTGTTAGTCTATGGAGATTGGTGTTGGAAGAAACCAGCAGATCAACGTTTCCCTTCATCTCTGCAGGTCCCAGGCAGGAGAGAGACACATTCCGCAGCTCATATCCCGACATAACTGTTAGAGTTCAAGTGCACATTTGCGTGGAGTAACCGTGTCATGTCAGCGGTGGCGGCCGTGGGCTGGGTCAGTGTAGAGGTCAGCGCGCCCTTCTTGCCTGTTCCCTGGAAAGCCTCCTTTCACGCACACGTTCGACTTCCCATCGGCTTCCTCAGACCTAGATCTGCTGGGAGGCCCTCGACTCTTCTGGTTATAATTTATTTATTTTTTAATGGAAACTTGAAAGCAGCTATTAGAGATGGCTGGCAGGCCAGCTCGTCTGACACAAGGTGAGATTGCCTCCGAGCTAAGTGGTTCCCAGAAAGGTCTCAGCTTCCAGGATGCAGTTCCGGGGGAACTGCGCCAGGTCGGCCACCTGGATGCTTCGTGGCCCAGGAAGGCAGCTGGGGCTCTGCTCAGCAGGAGGCGTCCAGACTCCGGAGGGCGGAGGGCTCACAGCTGCCCTTGGCTCTGGGACGAGGAGCGGGAATGGCCGAAGGAGGAGAAAGAGGTGACCCAGGAGAGGACACTGCGTGCCCCGCTGGCCTCGGGTCCCTGTCAGTGGTGTTGGGGGGGGCACAGACCCCTGCACACAGAGACAAAACCTGAGCCCTGCATCGCTCGGCGCTCTGCTCCCCGCCCTTCATCAGTGGGCTGATTGAGATCCAACCAACAACTGCAAAACTCCCGTCTCCAGCACTGACGTGTGCTTTCATAAAAACAGCGCGATTGCCTCCCTGAGAGAACTGCGTGTGGTTGGTGTTGTGGACGCTGAGTGGTAAGGGAGCCGAGAGGAAGGGGCAAGGCCGCGCAGAGGGCATCTGGGCCTGGCCCTGTCCCACACGCTCCTGTGCGCCACCGTGCGCCCTGCCTCGGGGCTGGCAGGAGGGCCTGCGCCCCTCTGTCCGTTCTGGGGGAACTAGAGGAAACCTGCCGTGAATTCTTCTCGAGGCACACGAATATGGAGACTTCTCCTGCTTTCCGCCCGGCCCCGTCCTTTAGAAACTGCCGTCGCCGAGGTGTTTCTGTGTCCAGGGGCCGCAGCGCACACTGACAGAGTGACTCACTTCTCAGGAAACCGTTTCCCGCACGCGGCTCCCACGCGGGTGGTCTGGGCCTCCCCGGTCCCTCCACCTGTGGGCCTGGCAGGCTGGTCCACGTGGGTGAAGTCCCACCTCCCACCGTCCCCCAAAGCTCCTCTCAGACACAGGCCCGGGCAGCAGGCCTGGCCCCAGCCACTGAGGCAGAGGACACGCTGAGCCCTGGAGAAGAGGAGTGGAGGGGCTGCAGGACGCCTGCCTGCGAATCTAACCCCTGGCTGCCCTCTGCCACCCCAGGCCTGTGGGTCCCACCGTGCCCCCGAGCTTGGAAGGCGGAGAGACACACAGCACAGGGTGCTCCGCCGGGTTGGAAGGTCCCAGGGACTGGCCTTCTCATCCCACAGGCTCCTGGGCCGGCTGCAGGGGGTGGGGCCTGGGCCGGGTCTGAGGCACCCGCTCTCGTGCCGGCGTGTCAGCGCAGGAGCTGCCATTGTGACTCGTTTCCACTGGGTGGATGGACGGAGAAACTGAAGCCCACACAGGATTTCCCAGCAGACGCCCCAGGCCAAAGACGGGTGAGGAGCAGGAAGATGCGCTTTCAGCCCATTGAATGGTGTCACGGTCACTCCCAGGGGAGGGAGGAGCCTCGGGTTGCGATGTCACTGCGCCTGGGAAGTGAGAGGAAGGAGACCAGGGTCTCCTGGGGATGGTGGGTCGCTCTCCATACCTCCTCCAGCCGCCGGCGGCGTACACAGGGCAGCTGGTGGTGTGAGGGTCCTGGGGGGTTGGAACCCAAGACATCTTGAAGCCCATGCTGACTCCTGGTGGAAATCCCAGCACCACACACACTCCTGCACCCGCAGGGGCCAGTCAGTGATGGGTCCCTGAGCCAAGCGTTCCTCACGGGCACCTTTGCATATGCAGGAATTTAAAGAAATTCAGACGTCCGCGAGGACTTCCTCCTTCCTTGCCCCATTCCAGGATACGTCAGGACCATCAAAGGACAGTGTGTGTGTATATGTGTGTATGCATGTGTGTATGTGTTTGTGTGTGTATGTGTGTATACATGTGTGTATGTATGTATGTGTGTGTGCACATGTGCATTAACACGCAGATCCTTGGTGGGAGAGGCCAGCCTCGTGCTTCCCGAGTCCAGGCTGGAGTCCAGGACCCAGGTTCGGGCGGCCCTGCCCTTCGCTTGGCCCGTGTCTTTCGTTCTCTGCTCCGTGACTCTGGAGTTCATGTCACCTTTCGTGAGGTGATTCCACGCGGCGGGTGCGAGCGCTCGTGAACAATGGAAGGCGTAGCTGGGACTTCAGGAGGCCGGCACTGGCTCGGTCTGTAAAAACGCAAGGGCATCCTACTTCCATCCGACTCCGTCCGAGTTCTGACAGACGGGGTGGGCAGAGAGCCCTGCCTCCCGCTCCTCCCCCCGAGGTCGTGAAGCCCGGCCTGTGGACAGTGGGACGCCCTGCGCGGAGGGACGCCCTGTGCCTTCACATCAGGCGCAGAGAGTGGCCCTGAGAGCGGCAGGGCACCCACCGGGGCGGTCGCCTCGCACCTGCTCCCGAACACCTGTCTGCTGTCTGCCTCTCTTAGCCCAGGTGTGGGCCCTGCATTGCTGTTCACATCCAAGGACAATGTCCTCTTAGCTCCCGCCTCCCCCCCACCCTTGGGTGTGAGTCCAGCCTGGGCAGCCACCTGGGGCCCCCAGCCCACCTGTCCTCGGTGAGGAAACAGTGCCCTCTGGTGGGCCCCGCTGCGAGCTGCTCCGGCCGGTGGTGGCTCAGGCCAGACACCGGGCTCCAGCACTGAGCCTGGCGCTGGTGTTTACCTTGAGAGGAAAAGCGGGGTAAGAACAGGGGGCGTCTCTTATCTTGGGGGTTTCAGTAAAGGATTAACCCCGGGCCAGGGGTGGAGAGGGTGGGTGTGACCTCAGATGACAATCTCCATGGAAGTCATTTACCTGCCGGGCCTGGCCTCTTACACGAGGGGGTAGATTTGTGAGGAGGGACTCTTCCTTTAAGAAATCCGACCGAGCATTCTGAGCCGCGGCCTGTTAGACCCCGTCATGCATGGGCAGCCACGGGGATTGGCCCTTTAAGGCCGGCTCCGGTGACCGTGGCTGGGCTAGGAGGCAGGAGGGCGGGGGTGCCGTCAGGGCCGGAACCTGATCACATGTGATGGCTGCGGATTAGGTACCAGCTCCGCCTGGAATTGGCTCTGGAGGGCTCACTGGAGTCCTGCGGGGCCCGGAGATAAAGGGACCTTTTAAATAATCATTTCGTCTCCTGCTCGCCAGAGTCGGGAGCGTCGGCTCTGCTTAGGCCAGCGCCTTCTCATTTATTTCACGTTGGTGGGATTTGTGTAACGGACTGCTTTGCTATCAGTCCCACCCGCGGGCGCCGTGGGCCCAGATGTGCATGCAGGGTGAGCCCACGTGGCAGCCCCGGGCCGTCGGAGGCAGACGCTGCCACGGGGCAGAGTGGAGGCGAAGGCTTTCTCTTATCCTTGCTGCCCCCATAGGTACAGTTTTTTCTCTGAACGTTTTATCGGAGCCCCCAGCATTCCCGGTGCCTCATAGCTTGATCCTACCAGTTTCTCAATGTCCACACTTAGAAACCAGTTCCATTCCATTCCAGTGGATCCTGATTTCTTTTTGGAAAGTATTTTCATAGGACTCAGGAAAGGATAGACCCTAAGGGAAACGCTCACGCTTCTACTGTGATTTTTAAATTCTCCCTCAACTGGACGGTGCTTCATGCTTGCGGGCGTCACACCCTTGTCCGTCTGACCCTCCACAGCGGGCACGGCTTCCTCCCAGTGTCCCTTCCCAGCCACACACATTTCCTTCCTGTTTCACTGAAAACCAGGCCGTTGTCCAGACCAAGGAAAACAGTAACTGTCGGCATGTGGGGCCTGTGCATCGCTCTTCTTCCTGCTGGTGTTTAAAAGAGGAAGCCAGCCCTGGCCGCCAGCTCAGTGTTTGGGGCGTCGTCCCATGCCCTGGGAGGTTCCATTCCCGCTCGCGGCATATTCCTGGGCTGGGGTTCAGTCCCTGGTTGGGGCATGTCTAGGAGGCAACTGACCGCTGCTGCTCTGTCACACCTTTTACCTTCCGCTCTGAGGGCCACCGCGGGTCCACGCGGCCCATCGCACGGGCGCATGCCTCGGGGGTGCGACGCAGGAGTGGGTCTCCTGGTGACCCACTCTTCTGGTTGGTTCTCGTTGCCTGTTAGATGCAGCCCTTCCCCGGCACACCCCCGGCTCACAGGTGCACCTCTCCCTGAACCGGCTCTTGCCTGCGGGTCACAGGCCCTGCCAGCCCATCCCCAGCGTATGGACAAACCCGAGACGGCTGCTCCTCGGGCTCAGTCTGTCCCCTCCTTCTGCCCCTCCCAGTGCTTTCCCATGTTTCTTCACTGGACACTCTTCCCAGGTCCCTCTCGACAAAGCCCTGGCTGCTGGCACCCTCACTGGGCGCGCTGAGCTGTGTGTCGGGTGCAGGGTATGCCAGGGGGAAGGAACCACCCGCTGCCCTGCTGACCAACTAGATCACTCCCTCCCTTAGTCCGCCCTCCCCTCACCCTTTGCCCGCCCTTCGCCACCCCAGGCCCTGTGGGTGCTCTCAGTTCTGGCTTCCCGTCTGGTGCCCTCTAACCCCCCTCTCTGTCTCTCCGCAGTGCTGAGCATCCGGGGCGCCCAGGAGGAGGAGCCCACAGACCCCCAGCTGATGCGACTGGACAACATGCTGCTGGCCGAGGGGGTGGCGGGTCCTGAGAAGGGAGGCGGCTCGGCGGCGGCAGCGGCGGCGGCGGCGGCCTCTGGAGGGGCCGGTTCTGACAACTCGGTGGAGCACTCAGACTACAGAGCCAAGCTGTCGCAGATCAGGCAGATCTACCACACGGAGCTGGAGAAGTATGAGCAGGTAACGCGCGGCCTCGCGCCGCCCGGACTCCATCCACTGTGGTCCCGCACACCCTCCTCCCCATCACACGCGGGGCACGCGGGTGCCCTCCGCCCCATGAACTCAGCAGGCTCTCGGGGACCCTGGAGTCAGACAGACGCAGGGTCCAGTCCTGCCCCCTGCAGTGGTGTGGGCCTGTGTGGCCATGCCTGTGAGTGTGTGGGAGTGAGCGTGCCCCTGCAATGGTCTGTGGGACCCAGTGTTCCACAAGCTGCCTCAGGATGGTGGTTCGTGGCAGAGAGCTGAGCGCTTGGAGTCGAGGCTGTTTCAGGAAAGGGTGGGAGTGGCAGTGAAGGGCAGAGCCATCTGTGAGGGTGAGGATTCTCATTGAGGGGCTCCTCCAGCTGAGACCTCCCCTGTACACACACACACACATACTCTCACACTCACACTCAGCCACATACACCTCACTACACATGCATTCACACTCACACTCAGCCACACACACACAACCTCACAATCTCACACATATACTCTCACACTCACACTCAGCCACATACACCTCACTACACATGCATTCACACTCACACTCAGTCACACACACAATGTCACAGTCTCACACACACTCATACACTCACTCTCACACAGTCACACACAATCTCACATACATGCACTCACACTCAGTCTCTCACACTCACACAGTCACACATGCTCACACACACATGCTCACACACATGCACTCACACACACTTATACATTCACTGACACACTCACAGACTCAGTTACTCATACACGCTCACACTGGCTGACAGTGACACACACTCATACACACATGCACTCACGCACACTCACATTGGCTGACACAGTGACATGCTCACACATCACGCTGTCCCTGTGGCCGGCATGAGCAGTCCCACATCAGGAGTCCCTATACCAGCCTTCCCTCCTTGACTGACAGATGTCTGTTTCCCGCCTTGATGCCAGCCTGGTCCTGACACCACAGCTGACGTCCTCCCTTGACTGTCAGGCGCCTGGCTTTCTCTCCTTCCGTGGGTCCCAAAAGAAGAGGGAGGAAGAGCGAAAGGGGAAGACGCTGCCCTCCCCTCCACTTATGACTGTCTAGGTCGAAGGCAGACGCAAACTCAATAGACAATTCCATTTTTAAGGTAGAAATAGGCCTTTAAGAAATTAAAATGAAGAAGGCTTCGTTGTTGCACTCAGCTCTGCCAAGGTTCTTTGCTAATGGATACACTGGCTCTTGGGCCAGGCCTGGTGAAGCAGATGGGTGGGAGGCTCAGCCAGGAAGCCAGCTGTGCCGCCCCTGCCTTCTCGGGACAGAACCACGGCCCTGCCGCAGGTTGGCTTGTGTGGACCTACCTTCCTGGGCGCAGGGGTGTGCGTGAGAGCTGGCTGACCTAGGAGCGAGAGGGCAGTCGCCCTGAGGCATGGGGCACCCTGGGAAGACACGGGGACATTTCCTATGAAGGTGCCCAGCCTCTGGCTTCTTCCTCCTTCCCCCTGCCTGTCTCTGGCATGACTGCCTGGTCTGGCATTGAGGGAGCTCACGCCCAGCTCCCGGACACAGGAGAGCCAGGAGTGTGGCCGCCCCCCTACACTCCGCCCTGGAGTGGGTGATCAGTGGGAAGGTATCGGGAACTGGCCTTGTTCTCAGCATAGAACTGACTGTCTTTCGGATTTAACCCCGTCACTTCTCTGTCACCCAAAACGAGAAGCCACATCTACTGCATTTCCTCCAGGGGATTCTGTGCTTGGGTGGCCGGGGCAGGTGTGTCATCATCTCTGTTTGGTGCAGGGGAGGAAACGGAGATCTAAGGTCAGGTGATGTGCCTGGGGCTCAGCCAGTGTGCACAGGTTGCCCTGGGGCCCGGCTGTGGCCACCAAGGGGCCAGCCCGGCCTCCGTGGCTCTGCGGACTGCTTGCTGGCCCCAGAAGCCTGGGGTCATGTTCGCCCTCAGCAGCTCCTCAGGCAGGTACCTGTGCCCCTGACTAAGGTGCTGGGTCCTGGGCGCCCTGGGGAGCCCGCTGTCACAGAGACCGTGCTCACGTATGTGGAGTGGTCCCCGGCCATCACTCAAGAAGGACGAAGAAATCACTGCCTAACCCACGCGGGCATTTCTGGCCGAGAGCCGAACCCACTCAGCACGCTCTGGGTGCTTATTCTCGTGTTCATGCTCATTGTGTTGCTTATTATAGCGAAGAGCAGATTGTTGGGGCTCTGCCTATGCCGTGAGCCTCCCAGCTGGTCTGATGGAGACCGATCTTACTCATTTTTCTGTGACCATTCCTCCTGGCAGCTTTTTGAAAAATAGGAAAGCTCCGTAGAGGAAATTGTGTTCGTACCTAGATGCAATGATCAAGTTGACTCTTTAATAGTTGTTTGTGTGTTGTTTTAATTTTAATTTGTTGCTGGTAGAGAACCAGGTGTAAGGACCCCTGAGGGCTTCCCGTAATGTGCCCTCCCTCCCCTCCCGTCACCCTCCCCACCAGCCACCACAGCTGCCTGCCCCGCACGGCACTGCCCACCAAGTTACTGGTCCGGCAGCTGCTGGAGACTCTCTTAGAAAGAAGGGGAGGAATTGTTTTGTTCCTTAGACGGGGCGGGTACACATATTCAGCAGCCACCTGAGGCGGAGGCCTGGGGAGCTGGCTGTTCTAACAAAACCGCCATGGCGGGAACCTGGGGGGTGGCCCATGTGCTTTCTCCAGAAGATGGGGCTCCCGCGGCATTGCAGGCTCCCAGCTTCTGTAAGCAGTGCTGCCGGAATGTGGACGGGCCCGTCTCCAAGGCTGACCTGGGCTGGTCGCTTCGATCTTAGAGGAGAAGATGATATATGGCTGATCCAGGGCCCGGAGCCAGACTTTTTCCGAGGCGCCTCCTCCGTTTGCTCTCCCAGGAACAGCCTTTTAGAAACTGCCACCCCTGGAGGCCGCTGCAGCGCTGGCTCCGGGAAGGGACCGTCCCGAGACCCTCTCCAGCAGTCCCCTCCATCCCAGAAACCGCCCGCCTGTGGGATTTGCACTGATTGGCAGTTGTAACCCGGCCATGGTTCTGAGCGGGCAGCCCAGCACCAGGGCCGAGCCTGGGGACGGAGAAGGGGTGCAGGCAGTCGAGGTCTGGAGAGGTCTGGGTCGGAATGTTCTGTCCGTCTTCCCGGACGTGGAACACTGTAATCCGCCAGCCACACATCTGAGCAGCTGGCCAGCAGCTGTCTGGCTGCCCCTGAGCAATGGGTGGGGACTCTACTGTCTGCCTGTGGCTGAGCGGGAGGCCCCTGACAGCAGGCAGCGTGAGTACGTTTGTTCTCAGCAACGAAGCACATTAAGTTTGGCCGCTCCCCGTAGCTTTGCGGTGGGAGCCAGTGCCCTTGGCAATGCCTCCTCATCAGCCCCCAAGGGGAAAGCCGCTGCTGCTACCCCCAACCCACACCCCACCCCGAGCCTCCTGGAGTCCCACAGCTCACTGCTGGGCTTACCCCCTTTTCTGTACACAGAGTGGGGTGCTTCAGGGCAGGAGAAACTTACAATACAGAGCCTGTTTCTATGGCAGCATCTTCGTGGAGAGAGAGGCCACCTGGACCGACTGTCCGTGGATCAGTCCTCAGCAGGTGTCTGCGGAGTAGAAGGAAGGTCCCAGGAGCGAGGGAGTCTGGACCTGGGAGAGTTCACCCAGCTGTGATCATACAGCGGGTCCTAAGTTGTCAGTCTGTGAAGAGACAGCGATGCATGGTTAGATGACCCAGCACGTCACCGGTTCCTGCTGGCCGCACCTCCACGGGGGGTGTTGTCACCCACGTCACTAATAAGGAAGATGAGGCAGAGACGCGATGTTAGGTGACTCCCAAAGGCCCTCAGCCAAAGGTGTCCCAGAGGGGCCTCCTCCTCGGCCTCTGCCGTGTCCCTGCGACGGGCCCCACCCGCAGGGCACAGCTGCCAGGCTCGCTAGAGGGCCAGGAATGATCGCGGCCACCCAGACGAACAGAGGGCAGCGCTGGGTGCGAAAGGGTTCACCCAAATCCACAAGGAGGAAGGTCAAGGCCAGTCTCCCAGTCCCAGAGGAGGCATCTCTGCATACCTGTGGGCAGCCAGCCTCAGAGGATGGCTCAGGGAGGGGCAGTGGCTGGTACTGTCGCTGCATCATTGACCAGCAGGAGGAAGGCTTCGTGCTGCCGAAACATGGCAACGCCTGTTGTCGATCACGAATGCATTTCGTGGTTAAGACTGGGCTGGACCCTGTGGCTCTTGGGTTCTCACAGCAGCCTGCAGCCTTTTCCCTTCCACGTCCACTCCACTCGGATGGCACTGCGTGAGTTCCCCTGGGAGCTGGGAAACCTGGCTACGGGTGATAAGGACAGACGCTGAAGGAAAGGGCAGCGGGTCAGAGGCGGGGGGAGGCCTGGGCTCGAGGGCACCACGGTTACACCCTGCGAGGCTCCTGTCTGTAGGGCGAGCCCCTGAACCCTCTAAGCCCCACGGTGAGGCTGTGCCTGCGGGCCCCGTGCATTGTGGGCACACAGCCTCCCGGAGGCCAGCGAGGAGGGACTCCTTGTAATAAAGGAGTGGGAATGGATTGGTGGGAAAGCTCAGAACCGCAGGACCCTACTCTTCCGTGGACGAGGCAGGATGTGCTTCTGTGACCCTACACTCTCTGTGAATACCGGGGGGAAGGGTTGCGACATGTATTTCACAATGAAATTATCTTCTTGTCCTTTTCAGTAGCAAAGTCATGGGGGAAAAAGATCAAAACATTATTAAGAATTTTATTTTCTCTTAAAATCTATATATGGCCCAAGGTTAGCGTCACTTTGTGCCTCCGACTTGACAGAATGCCACCAACGCCCTGGGGTCCCTACACACATCCCGGGACACCGCACGCCCGCCTGCCTGACCCCTCACCTGCGTGTCCTGTCCCCACAGGCCTGCAATGAGTTCACCACCCACGTGATGAACCTGCTGCGCGAGCAGAGCCGGACCAGGCCCATCTCCCCGAAGGAGATCGAGCGGATGGTGAGCATCATCCACCGCAAGTTCAGCTCCATCCAGATGCAGCTCAAGCAGAGCACCTGCGAGGCCGTCATGATCCTGCGCTCCCGGTTCCTGGATGCGCGGTGAGTCGCCCTTGGCCCTGCCTCTGGAAGCGTCCAGGGCACTGGGCTCCGCCCCGGTTTCCCCAGGGAGCCGAGGAAGGGCATGGGCCGGGGGGCCACAGTGGCCAGAACTGCAGGAAGCGTGGGCTGGAGGGGTGCGTCCATTCTGGAGCAAGGACGACGTGGCCATGGGGACAGCAAAGGCAGGACTTTTTCCTACTACTGGGGACCTTTTTTTAAATTTATTGATTTGAGAGAGAGAGAGGAACATTGGTTTGTTGTTCCACCCGTTTTTGCATTCATACTAGATTCACTAGTTGATTCTGTATGTGCCCTGACTGGGGATGGACCCCACAACCTTGGTGTATGGGGGACGACACTCTAACCCACTGAGCGTCCGGCCGGGGTGGGGAGCTCCTCAATGGGCCTGTCTTTATAGGGTGTCACTGGCACGCGGCCCAGCACGTCCCCTGGAAAGGCGGTTCTGTTTGAGAGCTGGGACCCCGCCGGGCTGTGTGCAGGCCGATCGCCGCTGCCCCGCTCCGGGCTGGCAGACAGCGAGTGACGGTCCCAGGGCACAGGAGTGAGGGCTGGTCCACAGGGCCGACCTCAGCTCAGGTTCCATGTTCTCTTTGGGATTGCTGCTCAGGGCCTCGAGTGAGCTCAAAGAATTCAATTGAAACCATGGATACAAAGGCCCTTTAAGACCGAACCTGAGAACAGATGACCAGCCATGGGCTCTCAGCCCCTCCGCCCCAGACCAGAGGGTTCGGGCAGCGCTGGACTTCTCCGGTGCCCGTTCCCAGCTGGACAGCGTGGAGATCTGGGGATCGCGCCTGCTGCGGGGGAGCAGCGTGTGATCTCGCAGACGCCCCTCGGAGAGGCTGCCTCTCTGGCTGCCCTTCGTCCCCAGGGCCATCTCCCACGAAGGCGGAGTCACCTCCTCGTGTCATTTTCTGAAGACAATTGCAATCTCCGATTTTTATCGTTGAACAGTGAGATGTGTCCGGGTGTACTGTCTCCCAGTCACGGCTTTTCAGACCGACTGGCCGCCCTCTTCAGATTAGTCTCCCCTGGAACCGTGTGTTTCTCTCAGCTCCATCGTGGCCTTTGCTGCCCTCAGGCCTGGCATCCCCTCACTCCCTGTTGCTGGGTGTGTTGTAGGTCCCACTGGAGCATAGCGTGAGAACGCCAGCCAGCAGCCTGCCTCTGGGCCGGGGGAATAGCCAAGAGAAAGTAAAACTGAAGATGGCTTTGCCTGGCCGGCCGTGCCGATGAGTGGGGAGGGGGGTCCCCGAGGCAGGACCCTCATCCGCCTCCTCCAAGGCCGCCAGCCTGGCTTCTCTCATGCAGGCTCTCCCTCGCCGGGAGGCCTGCAAGTGACAGGAGGCCTCGGTCCCTCCGTGAGTGCAGCCGCCTCTCTGCCATCCCCATGGCAACACCCCTCGTTAAAATGCTGGAGTTGGTATTTATGTTGGCAGATACTGAAAAAAGAAAAGTTGGACCTAGACTGAGTTCTTTTGAAGAAAGGGGCGGGGAGAAGGGGGCAGGCCAGCGCCCAGACTGTTCTTGCCGCCATCCTGCCACATTCAGGCCGCGGCGGAGGCAGAGCCTGGGCCTCGGCTCCCGTGGCCTCCACGCTGACCATTCCCTTTGGCCGGAGACCGTCCCTTCCAGGGAACCTCTGAATCGTGGCCTCTGAGCCACGGCCCCAGTGAGCACAGCTGAGCCAGTCGTTCTTGGCGTTTATTCTCAGGGTATATTTGGTGTCAGTGAAAGAATATAACCCCCGACGCCATCCCGGGCTGAGCCATGGCTTTCTGAGCGCAAATGCAGTGTGTGGCGGCCTGCCGGGCATCACGGCCCCTTCCTGCTGCTTCGGGCCAGGCTGCATGGCTCAGCGGAGAGCGGTCCCCAGGGAGGGGTGACATGCAAGGGAGATGCATGTGCTAGGTCCCCACACATGTAGACACGCGTGTTCCTGCTGTGCTGTGTACACCCCTGTGTTCACTCACTGTTGTCCCTTAACAGGGCCACAGACTTAGCAGCTAACAGGGTGCCTCACGTCCCTGCTGCCTGGGGTTGCAAAGCTGTGACCCAGGTGCTGGCTGAGACCGGACTCCCCTGAGGCCCCGGGGCAGAGTTCAGGTCCCACAACTCTGGGCAGGTCCTGGCTCTGGAAGCCGCCCCTCCAACAGGCGGCCCACACGGCTGGCAGGGGCGTCCTGCCATGGCAAGCGTTCGCCCAGTGTCCCCTCCTTGTGGACTCCCATCCGAGGGCCAGAGCCTGCGCTGCTCTAAGTGTCCCCCCTATGCGCATGCACACACACACACACACACACACACACACACACACGCTCCCAGGAGCTGTGAACGCGGGTCCCCACGGGCTCCGTAGAATCTGCCTCCCCCTCTTCCCCTGAGCTCTGCCCAGGTTTCGTCCACGTGAGTCATTTCTTTTTTCTCTGCCTTACGTTGGTTTAACTGAGCCAGAAAATGGCGGTTTAAAAACTCCACTCATTCATTTGTTCCCCCATTCATTCACTGTTCATCATCTCATGCCATGTCCCCAGCCTCGTGCTGTGCAAATGAGGAGATCAGAGCAGTTTATGGGCAAGGTGCCAGCATGGAGACCTAGCACGCTAGCGCTCAGAATCCAAACTCTACTCCTTTTCTTTGCAGTTAAGAGAGAGAGGACTTACAAACCCTCTTAACCAGCGGTCGCCAGCCGGTGGTATTTATGTTGGACCGCTGGTGGTCCGTGAGGTCCGAAAGGTTGGCAGCCGCTGCTCTTAATGATTGTCTGGCAGCAGTTTGCCTTTTTCGATAACATTGCTGGCGAGCACAGTAAGAAGGCCTGTGCGCCTCGCCCGAGAGAGGGGCTGCAGAGAGCGAACGGCGACGGGGCCGTGGGAGAGGAAGGGCCCAGGAGGCCGCTCAGAGGGCTCTGTAGAGATGGACTTGTTCACCGAATAGAGTTCCAGATGCCGAGCTCGCTCTGGAGCAACAAAGATGAAAAAGGCGTGCGTGGGCCCAGCCTTCGGGGAGCTCAGCTCAAGGCACACAGGCTCTTAGACGCCACACAAAACCGCACGTGAACTCCTGGGACACAACTGCCAACCCCACGTGGGCAGGAGGGAGTCAGGATGGGCACAGGCCGAGTCTCAGAGAAGCCTGAGGTCAGCGTGGCAGGTGCCATGGACAGCGCCCTCCAGCGGCCACACAGCACTGCCTGAGCGCTCACTGTGGGCTGGGCACTCGGGTTTTATATGAGCATGGAACAGCCCCTCCCCGGGGGACTGCCCAGCAGTTGGGAGACATACACACCTGTGCACATGCTGGTGGGAAGGCAGAGTGTGGAAGCTAGGAGTGTCTTTGAGGAACGGGGTGCATGTGGTGTGGCTGGGTCAGGTTGTGTAAGCATGGGTGGGGTTGGGGGGAATGGGTACCAGGGACAGAATGCAGCCCCTGGAAAGCCAGAGCTATGTCCTGTGTCCAGGACCAGGGCACAGAAGGGCTCAGGTCACGGTTAGGGGTAGAGTCAGGGGTAGGGCTAGGACTAGGACTAGTGATAGGAATAGGGTTAGGGTTGGATTAGGGTTAGGGTTAGGGGTTAGGTTAGGGTTGGGTGAGGGCTAGGGGTTAGGTTAGGGTTAAGGTTGGATTAGGGTTAGAGGTTAGGTTAGGATTGGGGTAGGGTTAGGGTTAGGGGTTAGGTTAGGATTGGGGTAGGGTTAGGGTTAGGGGTTAGGTTAGGACAGGGACCAGCATGTATGGTGCTTAGCAACGTAAGTCCACAATGCCTATGTGTCCCACTCTAAAATCTGTCAGATTCAAGGAGTTTTCTCTCTAATATGCTACGTTTATCTGGGATTAATTCATCCACATCCATATTTCTTAAATTCAAAATCTAAAGGCTGACTCGGAGGTTTGAATGGCCTGGTTCGTGAGCTGATAGCGCTTAAAGCCTGGTGTCTGTGGCCTGTGGCCTGCACCGATCCTGGAAGTGTGTCACTTTCCATCAGTTTCTTAAATCCTGACAAATCCTGGCCCCAGGGTTTCGCTGGCCTAGGCTGTGTGCTAGGCTGACACAGCCGGGAAGGAGTGGGGAGCAGGCCCACCAGGAGGTGAGGCCTCCCGGGAGACTGCCCCCACAGGAGCGAGGTTCTCCCCATCAGGGCGGCGTTCCGGGCGCAGGGCCCCAGGCCCTGAACAACAGCTTCCAGGCCGAGAGGAAGCCAGAGGTGAAGCAAGGACAAGCTTGGGACCGAGGTAGCCCAGGCTCTTCCCAGATCCCGTCACGCAGGAGCTTCAGACGCTTGCCTACTTTTCAGTTGGGTTTTTAATTCAATCTGCCCAGTTCCCATGCTGGTGACCCAGAAACCCAGCGCGATTGGGAGAGCAACTCGTCTTGCAGTGTGTGGACAGATGTGGCTCATACCTGTGGGCAGATGGTGCTCACCCGGTAAGAGCAGGCACTTCATCGTGTTAATTAATCCACGCGGGACCTGAAAACACAGTATTAGCTGGATTTCCTGTCTGGCACGGTGGTCCGTGCCTCTGTTGGCTCAATTGGGAAGCTATCCTGGCACAATCAGGGACGTTCCGGGCGTCTTGTCCACGAGGAAAAGCTTCTGGTAGCAGCAAGAGAGGCAGATGAGCTAATTTCATTTTAAAGAAGGAGGCCCCGCTCGGGGGTGGGGGATGACTAGCGTCTGCAGTGAGCGTGTCCCCACGCAAGGCCTTCCGGGAGGAGGCAGCGAAGGAATTCTCACTTTAAATCAGTTCAGTTAGCACTTTTTTTTAAAGGCAGAAAAAATGCTTTTATTCAAAAAGTGGCCTTCCGCTCAGCCACCTGTGTGTGCACGAAAGCAGTCAGCGGGCATCTGATCTGCCATTTCGGGCTGCTCTTGTCTGGCGATGCCGCTTCGCTCTGGGGCCGGGAGGAAGTCCTCGGGTCCTTCTGCCACGCCAGGCCTCCCTCTTCGGGCCCAGAGGGTGTCTCGCACGCGGGTATGTGATGGTTATGGCGCCGGCCCCTTGGCACAAGCGCGTCTTCTCCCAGTGGACCCCTTCCCTCCCTGTTTGTGTGAATTGGCTGTGAACTCATTTTCGTGGCTCATTTGCTCCCTTTCTCCGGTGCAGGCGGAAGAGACGGAATTTCAACAAGCAGGCGACGGAGATCCTGAACGAATATTTCTATTCCCATCTCAGCAACCCGTACCCCAGCGAGGAAGCCAAAGAGGAGCTGGCCAAGAAGTGCGGCATCACCGTGTCCCAGGTGAGGCCCGGCCGGCAGCCTCCAGCAGCTGAAGCCCTAAGACCGCAGGGTCAGCCTGCGCCCTGGGAGCAGGAGCTTCGGGCCAGGGCCCGGGGAACCGGCCAGGGACCCCCCGGAGCCAAAAGGCCCCGTGGAGGGCTGTGAACCAGGGCTCGGGTTCCTCCCACCGACCGCCCGCTGCCTCCACACGGAGGTGCTTTCCAAGGAAAGTTCTCATGTAGTTTCTCAGACATAGTCCATGCCTGAGCCCACTTTCTGCCCCACCCAGGAACTCCGCAGCCGGGGGACAAACTGTCACGCGAGAGGGACAGACGCGCCTTCTCTCTGTGCTCACTGGCGAGGGTGTGGGGAACTGGAGTGGCCCGGTGTGCACTGGAGTGGTCCCACACGTCTCCGAGGGCCCCTCCCCCAGAGAGTGGTGATGTGACAGGTGTCCATTGTCAGGGCAAGATGCAGGGTATGGGATGTTCATAGAGTCGAGTCTTCAGCATTCGTGTGAGAAGGAGGGGAAGCACCCTGGTCTCTAGCTGGACCAGGAGGGATAGTCTGAAATCTACCCTAGAAAGTTCCTCAGCGTTATCTCATGTGCAAGAGACCAAGTGGGTCTCCATGGGGGTTGGGGGTGGGGGTGGGGTGGGGGACTGATGTGCAGAGTTCGCTGGACAGCTGCCCGTTGTCTTGAACACGCTGTGCAGCTGCACCGAGGCCTGGCTCCTGGTACTCCCTGCAGGGTGCACTCCCATCAGCCTGCAACGAGCCAAGCAGAATGAGGCCTGGCCAGAGTATAGTCTCCCCGCAGGGGACCCCAATGATGAGCTTGCCAGGGGCTCCCCAACAAGCTGCGTGAGTCTGCAGCAGCGTTAGCAACACCTTCCAGGAAGATAAGGTGGGAGATCAACCCCTTTTCAGCTCCACCTTCCTTAGGGCTGACCCAGCGGAAGGTCATTTCTGTCCCGACAACCTGGGAAGCACCACCTTAGGGGCGAGGTGGGGGTCCTCTGTCTGGGTCTCCATCCATTGTCCTCTGAGCCTAGACCCGTGGTCCCCGAGGAAGGAGAAGTGACTTTTCCATGTTTGCTAGGTGTTCGGCGGCGCCAGCTGTGGACCAGGTCCCTAACGCCCAGCCAGGGCCCACCCTCCCTCCCTTCCTTCCTCCTTGCTTCCTTACCAATGGCCCCTTCCAATCCTGAATCAAAATCTCAGGGGCAGGGAGGCTGGGAGTCTGTTCCAGTAGCTCTCCATGCACTTGGCTTGGCGAGCACTGTTGTGCATGCTGAGTGACCGCGTCCACGTCCACGGCCGCAGACATACCTGCTCCCCCAGAGTGCCAGCCTCACGGGGACTCTCCATGCTGTGCCCACGGGCTCTGGAGGTGTCACGGCTCACAGTGCCCTCCGAGTCTCTCCAGGGGAGTTAGGCCTCCACCTGCCTGGGACTGCCTGTCAGACCCTCAGGCCATGATGCTGAGTAGTGAGGTCATTAATGAGATACGGGTTCTATAGGTCGCCCAGGGCGTGTGACAGCCCCTGGTGGGCCACCGGGCATTCTGGACGGAGCTGGCACCTTCCCTCCCGTTCAGCTGTTCTCACCTAGAAGACAACTGTCCCCAAAATGCCCCCTGCACCTCTTCCTTCTCCTGTTTTCTCGCTTGTAGCTGATTTCATCATCTCTCAGGTGTATCCTTTCTTCCTCAAAAGTCCCCCAAACTACCATCATCCCCTGTTTCTCAGCTCATCCAGGGCCTCCAAGGAGCCCCTCTCCTTCCACTCCCTGCCCCACCAGCAGTCAGCCCGGTTACGCTGATGCACATGGGGCAGGGCGGTGTCCGGGAGCACGGGTGGGGGTGGACTGCACAGCGTCGGTGAATGACGCAGCCGCGCCTCCTCTGAGTTTGGTTTTTTCAGCAGAGCCTCGGCGTTTCTGCTGTATCACACGCTGCGCAGAGCGACAGGGTCAGCGTGTGAGACTGTGGATCGCGCTCACATATTCGAACGTCGGTGTCGTTTGCAAGAATTCCCTTTGTCTACCTTCGGCACCGACACTGTGTGTGCCGAGGTGAAGGAGCAGCGCCCGCCCTCGCCAGGCTCAGAGTTCGTTTATAGTTTAAGGTGACCAGACATCCCGCTTTTGGCGGGACAGTCCCGCTTTTGAACAGTTTTTAAAAAGTCCCAATTACTCTTTATAATATTTTAAGTAATAATAAAAAGGAAAAAAAAACCCACCCCGGTCAATGGTGTACCGCTTTAAATCTGGTCACCTTATTGTAGTTATATAAGCCCAGCATTTCAGTGCTAAGTCACACCTGGAATCTGGGGCATACACGCGCCTTCCTAGGCCGGGACAGGGGAGGGAGGCTCGGGGCGCTGCCCCAGTTGTGTCTGGCAGAGGCCGGGACGTGGCTGTGAGCCTCGCCAAGGGACTGAATTCACAGCAAATGGAAACCAGGTTTATTCTGAGTGTTGGCTTGCACTCGGGAGTCTGGAGCCTCAGTTTCTCCCCAGGTCGAGAGGGCGGGCCTTGCACACACAGCAAAGCCTGTGGGCCTGACCCCACGGATGCTGATACGGTCTTAGCACCACAGCTAAGCATCTAGTCCACATGAAAGTTACCTGACCCCGGAAAGTCTGCATTTAACCCATCAGTGTCGACCTAGATTTACACGGATAGTTAAAGGTCAGTGTATGCTTATTGCCCAAAGTCAGCGTTAGCATTGCTATGACAAAGAAAATTCTGGCAAGCACTTCACTCATTGTTCTTTATTTTATTTTAATTTTTTAAAAATATGTTTTTATTTTATTGTAGAGAAAAAGAGAGAGAGAGAGAAAGAAAGAAACATTGATGATAGAATCATTGATCAGTTGTTCCCTACTGGAGATCGAGCCCAAAACCCAGGCGTGTGTCTTAACCAGGAATCCAAGCAGCGACCTCTCAACCCAGGACACACTCAACCAACGAGTCACACCAGCCAGGGCCAAAACTACACTTACTTTTTAAAAGCATTTTGTTTTAGTGTCATACTTCACAGGTCAGCGAATTCCCGGCGCTTGCCCGGCCTGAGAGGGTCCTGGTTTGAAGAGTGGCCCCCCCTCAGGGGAGTTGTTGTCGCTGTGGCTGTGTGAACTGTGCGTGTTCAGTGAGAGTCTCATGTTAGACCGTTGCAGCTCTCAACTCTTACCGCAGACCTTTTCCTCAAGGTTGTGCAATCTTAACTGGAGAATCCCCCCACCCACCTCTCCGGCTTCCCCTCCCCTCACAATGGCCCTGTTGGTGAGGAGGAAATGCTAACCTTCTCGTCTTCTCTCACATGCTCTAGGTATCAAACTGGTTTGGAAATAAGCGAATCCGGTACAAGAAGAACATAGGTAAATTTCAAGAGGAAGCCAATATTTATGCTGCCAAAACGGCTGTCACTGCCACCAATGTGTCAGCCCACGGAAGCCAGGCTAACTCACCCTCAACTCCCAACTCGGCTGGTTAGTTTCCTCTTTGATTTGGGGGGCTGGGCTCCGCGTTCATACTTGCTTTTTCTGCATCGGGGTCTCCCTCAAACCTTCAGGCTTCTCGGTTTATGAACCCGCGTGTCCTTTGGTTGTCAGAGCCCCTGAGGGGTTTCCCTTTCATTTCCAAAGGGCACGTGAAGGGCTCGCCGGGAGGTGAGCACACGTGTGTCCGTGTAAGGTAAATGGGTTGGTTTTGAGGAGGTGACGCCACGTGCCCCCTGCAGAGATGTCGTGAGGAAGCCGATGGCTACGTGGGCACGGGGACATGGTCCCGGGCGCTGGCACTGGGTCTGTTCCGTGGAACTTGATGCTCGACCCCTTGGCTGGGTCACCCACGAGCACGGCTCCACATGTGAATATTCACGCTTCCAGCCAACACCTCAGTGGGTGTTGGGTTCTGCACAGTCAGACTGTAGTATCTATACTTCTGATAGTTGTTACTCTCTGCCATTTTATCTTGTTGGGTTTCTATATGTGAACTACAGAAGGAAATTGCCAGTCACTGATTTGGATGATTCGGGTTTCTGTCTTCACATTATACTCAGTCCCGTGCTGTGTTCCTAGTTTTATGCACGGTAGCTCTGATTCCCAAGTTCAGGCTCACAACGTACATTTCATGTGTGCACTTCCCCCTGTGGAGAAAACATAGTCAAATGCATAAAATATCACCTTAGTGTTTGTGTGCTGTGGAGGCTATGTTGGTCCTTTTTTTCTAAGGGAAAAACGAGAAATTTTCCTAATGAAGTGAGTTTGACCTGAAGATTATGGCAGTTCACCCCACGTTGGGGGTGCACATGTGAGAAAAACAACACCTCCAATTTAAAGAGTCGCACATGTAAATACGTGAGCTCTTACCATTGAAAATCCAACGCCCAGCTGTTCTGGGGGCGCGTGGTGTCTCTGACCCCGAAGCTTGCTTGTCCACGAAGGCTCCTCCCACCTGTGGCGGTTCTTGGAGACACGGGCCCCTGGATGCACAGATCTATCGCCATAAGGTTCTCCACATCTCGGGCTGTGCCTTTTCTTTAAATGGAACCCACGATGGAGGGGCCTGGGCTCTGCGGGCTGGCGTGGCAAGGCGCAGCGTCTGCCCAGCTGTTTCTCCCGGCACCCCAGGCGGGGCCGCAGAGCGTGCATGCTGTGGGGGTTCTGTGTGTTTCCTTCTCCCCGTTGTGGTGTGACTGACTGAGGATCGAGGCCAGCAGGTTAAGAACCAGCACTTCCTCCTGCCCCATCGGCCCGTGATGGAGCATGTCAGACCCAGCGACCCGAGGGCATGCACCGCGAGCAGGCAGTCTGCGGCCTCTTTGGGAGAAAGACAGTTTGTCAGCAAAGCGCGCTCCGCACTCCGCGCTCCGCACAGGTTATCATGACGCGAGGCAGAGGTGGAAACGGCGTTCCTCTCCCGTCAATCTGACCCGAAGATGCAGGTGTGATTCATGGCGCGTCCTCGGAAGGACGGGCCCTGCGAACTCCCCTCATCACTACTCAGTGACTTGCCCTCCTCCCTGAGGGAGTGAAGACAGGGCAGGCAGCACCCACCCGCCTGGGTTGGAGGAGCTCTGGCCTCTCGGGGTGTCCCTGATCACAGTTTTCTGAGAAGTGTTTCTGGCGGCTTCCACTTCATGTGACTATTCTGAGCACAAAGTGAATGATTTCGGGAAATCGGAGCCACGCCCTCCCGTTGTTCTGAAGTCGTTGGAAATACCGTGTAGAGGACCCCTGTGTGCACTTTCTGTAAAGCAGAGAAAAGCGAGTGAGCTGTGTGTGCACAACGGGACTCCTAAGGACACACGCGCCACCAGGAGACACAGGCGGCTTGGCTTGTCCGCGCTCTTCGCTCCCCGCACAGCCCAGGTCGCTGCGCAGAGCGAGGCAGAGCGCGGAGCGGCCGAGGCTGTTTCTCATGCTGGGGTCAGCCCTTCGATAAGCCGGAAGCATACGTGACCGTGAGAGCAGACGGCGAGTGTTAAACAAGAGGAAATCTGGAACTGTGTTTGACTGATTGGAAGCCTCCTGCTCCGGAACCCGGGAGTGTTCTGGTCCCTGTCGGCGGGCGCTGTGTCGGAGGTTTGCTCCCTGTAAATCCGCATTCCTCCTGCTAGGAGGACACCAGCCAGCACGCCCCTTCCCCCCCCCCCCCCCCCCCCCCCCCCCCCCCCCCCCCCCCCCCCCCCCCCCCCCCCCCCCCCCCCCCCCCCCCCCCCCCCCCCCCCCCCCCCCCCCCCCCCCCCCCCCCCCCCCCCCCCCCCCGGCTCCCTCCAGAGCCGCTCTTACTCCCGCTCTGCGGCCACTTCTGAGTATCCTGTTGGCTGACAGATGCACGTCTGTTTCCTTAAGCATATTTCATAAAAATCACTTAAAACCGGGACCCGGGGCAGATTAGTGAGCATCTAGCGATTAGTGAGCGCGCTTGGCAAAGGTCATATTTTACACCAGCAGAGTTGGCAAAATAGATGCAGCAAAGAGGAAGAATAGAAGGAAGAAAGAAAATGTAAAACAAAAACAGAATGCAAAGGGAGGGCCCATTGCAGTAATAATGATAACCTCAGGTCCAAATCCTTCTGGGAAGACCTTGAGGGACAGTCCCCACGACTCATGGTTGATGGGGTCACAGGAAGTGTTGATTCTCTCGGCTAAAGGGGGCCCTTTGGGGAGGTAGGACTGTCTTCTGGGAAGCTTGGAGGTCGTCTTAGCATCCAGGAAAGAGGACATTGGCTGTGTTTTGCCAGTGTCCACAATAGCAGCATCCACATTAGCGTGGGATCCAGATCTGTGACCAGCAAAGCACGCCCAGGTGTCAGCCTTTCCTCTCAGCGGCACGGATGTGCCAAGGGCAGCGGCGGGCCCACATGTCAGGCCGCCCTCCGGCCCCATCTAGTTAGTAGGAGCCCTGGTTCGTGCTCGAATTCCAGCCAGAAATAGGAGGCTGGCTTCTCATATCAAAGCCTAGACGCTGGCTTCCTGAGAGATTAATGTGGTTCCCACGGCCAGAGAGAAGGCCGCGAACCCAGGAGGGTGCCTGGCAGGCCCAGGAACCCCCGAGTCCCTGCCATTTATCTTCTAAGACCAAGCTCAAGACTCTGCCCCGTCGGTGGTTCTGTTGTGTCCTCACTTCCTGTGTCCTCCCCTCCACGTCTCAGCGGAGAACAGCACAGCCTCTCGGGATTGGGGCTCAGAACCTCCACCCGCACCTGCCTCAGGGTTCCCAGTGGCCAGACAACTTGTCCCCTGAGCAGAAAATAGCAGGGAGTTCGAATTGGGGGAAGGAGGAGTCATGGAGAACAGAGGGGCCGGCCGCCAGAGACACTCAGCCGCCCTCGAGCCGCCCTGGTGTGGGGCTGACAGGCGGCCCCTCCTCTGTCTGCAAACAGAGGCCGACCTCCCGCCGCTACTTCACACAGACGCAGCGGAGAGGATGCGCAGGGCTCTTCCCCACGCTGAGCTCCTCCAGGGGGACAGCGTGTCTGTCCTGTCACCGCCCTCAGCAGGGAGCTTGCGTCCGGGGACACATGGGACTGTCTGCAGGCACTTGGTGCTGCCCCTTTGGGAGGGTGGAGAGGCCAGGGCCGTGGATGATGATTCCGCAGTACAAGTCCGTAACACATTCCCACGGGAACCCTGGGCCCGGAAACCCCGTTCAGCACTGCGATTTCATCGTTAGCAGTCTTGTTTGGGTGATGAAATTGATTGGTTGTCTTTTTCCTGCACAAATTCACGTGTCCTGAAGACTCTAGAGATGCAGTCTCCGGGACCCACGCGCTCACACGTCTGCCTGCGCCAACACATGGCACCCACGCGGACCCAGGCTCCCTCTCGGTCTCCGTCAGGCCGTGTAGCTCCATATGAGCCCTGAATGTTGGGGTGGCAGCTGGAACCCCTCCCCTTCCCAAGTCTAGTCTGAGCCTGTGGGCTGGCCAGCACGTGGCACAGCTGCTGGACTAACTGGTGGTGATGTTACCACCGCCCTGTGGCTGACAAGCAGGTGCTTCCGTGGAATGGGAAAGCCAGGGCGCTGCAGAGCCGGCCCGTGAGCTGTGCCCCTCCAGGCTCCAGCGCAGGAGATGGTGGTGTGACCGTCTGTCCCTGAGTGCTGTCGCCGCCTCCACATACACATCAGGGTCAGGAGCCCTGGTTGTGTTACCCGCCTGCGGGAGACAGCCCCACACACAGGAGCCCATAGTTACTGCTCTGAGCCCTTGCCCTGCGCCCGTCCTCTCTGCATCTGGGAGGCCCGGGCACAGTTACCATTACTCTGTGCTCATATATTTCTGAAATCACGTGTGTTGATTTCACAGTCAGGGATGCCACATTCCCTGGCGTCGGGTATCCCTTGGGGTTCTCCCGGTTCTCAGTGTGTGTGCCACCAGCCAGCATCTGGAGGGTAGTGTTCCTGCTGTTTGACTGGGAAGGGCCGTGCCCCTATGCTCAGACTGCGCACTCCCCAGCGAGCTGACAGCCTGTGAGCGGCTCCGGTTGGTTCCGGTCCTGGATGCGGATTGCATTGGCATGGGAGTGCATGTTGCCACACGGCAAAGGGCTTCCATTATTTGGCTTCTATTTCTGGGGCTAAAAGGAAGACTTAGGAGGGAAGTAACTAGGGCATGGGGGCCGGGATGGCAGGTCACCGTGAGGCTGACTGGAAGGCCAGAGCCGGAGCCACGTGGACCTTGGGCCTGTGTTGCCTATTTTGCCTAAGACCCATCTTTTCTTGTTTCTTTGGGATGAGCTGCCAGACGACACAGGATGTGTGCAGAGCTGTGGCAAGGCCATCGTTCTCCGGGCAGTGTTGGGGTACCCACCCCCAAAGAAGGCACCCCCCATTTCCCACCAGAGGGGGGCGAGCGCGAGCTCAGTTCATGCAGCAAAATAGCTGGGTCCTTGCGTGTGGAGGAGGAACGTCCCGAAGAACCAGAAAGACGCTGTTCCCACCTCAAGGTGGCCCCCAGGCCAGCCGTGCTCAGCTCAGTCCTTGCTTCCTCTCATGGCTCTTGAAGTGTGAGGACAGGACGGCTAGTTAGCGTGGGACACACTCTAGAAGGCGTCCTCCTGGGAGGAAACCGCCCTGCCCCGCGTGGCGGAGCCCTCCTGCGGAGCCAGGACGGAGCCCGAGCTCAGGCAGGAATCCTTGTTGGGCGACTCCAGAGTGTCTGGCTGGAAAGGACAGAGTGGAAGGACCTGGCCCCTGCGTCTCCTCTCCAGGCTAACGCCCTGACTTAACCACCTTGCACGCCAGGCTTCCTTTCCTAATGCGCTGAGCTGCACGCCACCTCCAGAATAATCACGGCTCCCCACGCCCCGGTGTTTAGGTGGTGGGGGGAGCTCTTCCCAGGGGAGCCAGGGTGGGGCCAGGTTGAACCTCAAGGCAAACTCCATCTCTGGGCAGATGCTTACTGCTCCCCTGCGGGCCCTGTGCTATTATTACTGTTGTTATCAGCACTCCGTACTCATGCATGCTCGCCCGTTCCTGGCCCATTAACCCTGCTTCCTCTTCCTCCATAGCGGCAGGTAGCGGGGGGAGGGTAGCTCATTCTCACACGTTTTCCCCACCCCCGAGGCTTCCCGGGCTGTTTGCCACCCAGCAAGGAGCTTCACCTGCTTTCTAGAAATCAGCAATGTCAGTGGAGTCATACCTTCGTCCAGCCCGTGAGGGCACTGCTTCATGCACCCCTCCCCGCGCTGCCCCAGTGCAGGCAGGCGGCCGACAACAGCGTATTCGGATACGCTCGTGCGCTCCAGGCAGGGGCGAAGGTGGCGTGGACCAGCCCACGTTTTCCCGCGTGTGGACCCCGGCTAACCCTAGACCCCAGAGGCGGGGAGAGAGGCCTTAGGCCTGGAGACTGCCCCAGACCCACTAGATGAGCGGACAAGAATGCACGGCCCCTCCCCCAGCTGGGAGCTGCTACCGGCCTGGGCCTGGGGTGCCTGCCCACTGTGGCTCTGCCGCACGAGGACCCCTGCACCTCTGTCTGCTCTTCTCCATGCTACTAACCAGGCGTGGGAGGGGTTTGGGTGCAGTTTCGTTTGGGAGTTGCTTTGCATGTTGCTCTTCCTCTCGCTGTCAGTTGCGGGCGGAGCCTTTTCCTTTCTGTGATTCAGGTGCCTCATCCTTTCCTTTCCAGGTTCTTCCAGCTCTTTTAACATGTCAAACTCTGGAGATTTGTTCATGAGCGTGCAGTCACTCAATGGGGATTCTTACCAAGGGCCCCAGGTTGGAGCCAACGTGCAGTCACAGGTAGGGACCAGCAAGGGGCACCTGGAGCCAGAGCCCTCGGTCGTGTGGGCACTTCCTGGTCGTGTTGGCACTTCCCGCTTCTGTCCAGAAAGAGGGACGCGTAAAAACAAACCTTAGCGACAACCAAACCAAACCGAAACAGACAACCATTGTCGTGGGGATCTCGTCCACACTTGGTGAATGCATTTGGCTCTGGCTTGTCAATCACACCGGGCAGGCGGAGCAGGAGCGAGGGGACTCGGTGCTCTGTGCTCACTGCCCCAGACGGACAGAGGGGCTGCTAGGGCACCGGCTTGCTCTCTGGGTCTCCCTCTCACTCCGGGTTTCCGCTCAGTATCCACCCGACACGGAGGTGAGTCCTGGGAGGCAGGCGCTGAGCGTCTCCTGCCTCCACAAGAAGCGCGGAGACCCCGCCGGCTGACCGAGCCCGTCTCCCAGCCTTCTTGCGGGTCCAGGGACCCGTTCTGGTGCCAAGTCCAAGCCCATGCTGGGAAGCGAAAGTGAAGCATGTGGTGTAGCCCAGGGTCCCGGGCAGCTCAATCTCCAGCCTCTGATGGGCGAGGGGCAGTGGGGGGCTCTGGGTCAGAACTGCTCAGACTTTACCAGCCATGCCCACCCGTGTCATGGGCACATGGCCAGAGTAGGCGGCGGGCCAGCGCTTCAGCCCTCACTCAGGAAGTGCCTGGGTCACCTGTGAGGAGATGCCGTCACACTTTGGCCAGGTCACAGCACTGGCCGTCATGTGTCCCCAGACGTGTGTATGCCAGCCACACCTGCTCTCGGGTGGTGGCTGGCTGGGTGCCCTCTATGGGACACCAGCCAGAGAGAAGCTGTATGGAGATGTGGGGGGCAGATCTCCCTCTCCCATGGTGCCTCCTCCCTCCACCGCCTCGTGCAGCCTCCTGGAAACTCAGTGGGGGCCCCCTTTCTGTTACCGTGTTCCTGTCGCCTCATGGAGCTCGAGGGGATACTGGGTTGGCTTAGAGAGGAGCCAGCCTCCTCCTCCTGGACACCCGGAGGAGCGTCTGCGAGCGATGGCGCGGACCTGGCATGCCGAGCGGTAGCGCCCTGACTAACCTCCTCTCTCGTTCCTCCCGCAGGTGGATACCCTTCGCCATGTTATCAGCCAGACAGGAGGATACAGTGACGGACTGGCGGCCAGTCAGATGTACAGTCCCCAGGGCATCAGTGTAAGGACACAAGCCCCTCCGTCCCCTCCCTGCCAATTATTTCACAGCCACCGGGCTCACAGTGACACTTAGTGGGACTCAGCTGAGCTTAGTTTCTCGTGTCCTTGTCGGTGACACCGTCGGCAGCATTCTGTCCACAGAACCGAGGCGCTGGGGTGGGGTCGCGCGGGCCCCTGGCATTCGGGGCTGCCAGACACAATCAGCGTTGGCAGGCACCTGCGGCCACATGCCGCCTCTGCGGGGAGAGCTGAACAGGTGGCCGACGGCAGGGGTGGGAGGGTCGCCGAAGCCGGCCTGGAAACGGTGTCCATTGCATCAGGTGTGTGGTCTGAAAAAGAACCTAGTCCGCGACTGGTTGAAGGCCGATTAAAAAGCATCAACAGAGAGGCAGGGCTGGCAGAGGGACGGGCGGGAGCCGAGCATCGTCCACTGGCCCTTGGGTCTCCGTGGCCGCCGACCAGCATGAAGATCCATAGCGACAAGCTGTGTCGCACAGAGTGAAATCGATCAGACAGACACAAGGAGAACCGAGTGTAGATTTGGGACAGCAATCCAACTCGATTCCTCAGATCAGCCGTCCGCTCCCTCACAGCGGTGACAGCAAGCTGGGACCGGACGGCCTTGCAGGGCAGGATGCCCCTCAGCTGAGGGTCCCGGCCTGGAGCCCCGAGGCAGGGGCACTGCTGGCCGGGCCTGTGCTGGGCGGGTGGGCATGGGCTCTGTTGTTTCACTGGGATGATTAGACTAAATTGGGAAGGAAGGAAGGAAGGAAAGAGCATGACGCGTCATCCTCGCTGGACTGACAGGCGTCGCGTCTGCCACGGAGGCGATGGGTCCCTCCGCTTCGGTGGCCACTGGTGTGGACTGTGGGCCAGGGACGCAGCTGCTTGGTCAGAGGAGGCCTGGGTGAGAGGCGAGGAGTCAGCCCGACAAGAGGAGAGCAGGCATACGTGCTGGCTGGGCCGTTCTGTCCCCTGAGTCCGGGCTCACCACGAATGCTCACTAGAGAGGTCAGGGCCGCTGGGGCAGCCAGAGACAGCAGCCACACCCACAGGGGATGGGCCGTCTGGGTCGGAGTTCAAAGCAGGCGAGGAGTCAGCTGACCCTCATATGCTCTGGGCCGTCGAAGGCCCTCGTCCTCTGGTGCTCAGGCGAGCTGCTATTCCGTATGAGCTGGTGAGTCGGCAGTGCCCCCCCCCCCAGAAACCACCGATCCGTGGGGAGAAGTGTGGGCTCAGAAATGGGTTCCAGATGAACTGAGTGGCTGTGGAGGGGGGGGGGGGCTCCAGCCCATGTGCATTACCCACTTCCTGACACAGATTTTTCCGGAGAGAGCTTTGCTCTGTGTGAGTGGGGACAAGAATGGGGCACGCTCACAAAGGAGCCGAGGAGTCTGCGTGACGGGGCAGGAAACGGGCAGGCAGCCCGCGCTGGCATCCTTCCTGAGCGGGGAGCGCGGGCTGGGCCATCACCCTGTGGGCTGGGCACCGTGTCTGGAGTGTCGTCACCGAACATGTGCAGACAATCACGTCTGATTGCACGAGCTGCGCAGACACGGCTTCAAACGCGGCTTGAAAGGGCCTCTCGTTCGCTCCCCGTGAACGAACGGGTGTGTTTTGTCTCTGGTTTAATGTGCGGCGGGCGAGTCAAAGGCTGGCCAGGCAGGTGCTCCCTCCGAATCAGTGTTAAACCGTGCCGCCTGCCGAGACCGAGCTTGTGAGGGTGCGATGACTTTTAGTGGTGGGATGAGCTGGGATGTGTGCGTGTCCATGTGTGTGTGTCCTTATGTGTATGCATGTATTATGTGTGTATCCTTGTGTATGTGCATATATTGTGTGTGTGTCCTTGCGTGTGTACATATGTTGTGTGTGTGTCCTTGTGTGTGTTCCTTATGTGTGTGTCCTTTGTGTGTGAATGTGTCCTTTGTGTGTATGTGTGCATGTGTTGTGTAGGTGTCCTTGTGTGTGTGTTGTGTTTGTCCTTGTGTGTGTGTGCGTTGTGTATGTGTGTGCCTGCACGTGTTGTGCGTGTGTTGTGTGTGAGTGTGTACGCTGTGTGTGTGCACGTGCTGTGTGTGTGCACGTGCTGTGTGTGTTCATGTGGTGGGTGCGTGTGTGTGCACACAGCATGGGGCTGTGGCTGCCAGGAGAAGGAAGGGAGACAGAGAGGGAGGGAGAGCAGAGGAGACAGGACAGGAATGAAGGGTTCCAGCCAAGAAATGAAGTAAACGCCCGCAGCCCCGGCGCTGGCGCCCAGCTGGGCCCTGGCTGTGCTTCATCTGAGCAGGCTGTTTTCGGGGCAGCCTCCTGGCTCCCCTGGCGGGTCCGCAGCGCCCATGGGTTACAGCCAGCATCCGTGTAAACCCGTGAAGCCACACCACCTGCCGTTAGTGAGGCTGAGGAGCAAGGGGGCCGAGGGGCGGCCGGAAACCTTCGTCCGGAGTCAGGGGCCCGCCCGCCTGTGTGTCCAGGGAGGCGTGGAGCCTCCCCTAGAAGATGGGTGGTGGTCCCACCCTCAGCCTCCAGGGCTGCCAGAGGGAGGAGACTGGGTGGGAGAGGCCCTGGCCGGGCGACCGCGGGCCCCTGGGGTGCCGTCCGCAGCGTTGCAGGGATAACGTGCTCATGGGCCTCTTCTCCTCATGGGCAAGGGTGTTCCCAGCGGGTGTCCCCGCGAGGTGGTGAGGGTGTCACTGACTGGCCTGAAGGGGAGGAATGCTTCTGGGGATAGAGCCACCTCGGGCCCCCCGTTAGCACATGACAGGACATGACGCCGCTGGCCTGCGTTGTGTCCCACGACAAGAGCAACCTGCGACGGTGCTGGGTGGGCGCGGCGGGGAGGCGCGGGCGGGACTCCAGGCGGCCGCTCACCCGCCTCTCCCGTCCCGTCTCCGCGAGGTCGGCAGTAGTGCGCTAGCCGGACGGCTGTGCATGTCCTATCGCTGTCCCGGCCTCGCGCTTCTTTCTCCCGCGGGTCCCTGAGCGCTGCCTTCCCTGCCCGGACCTTGGCGCCTCGCCGTGGCACCTCCACGCGTGCAGCCCGAGACCCCCCGCGGCCCCCACACCAGCCCCGCGGCCTTGGGTGCCGGTCAGGGTGGCCAGCTCACCACTGAGGATGTCATGACCGGCGGCTCTTCCACTCAGCTGCGAAGCATCTAGTGTTGCTTTTCACTTTAAATGCTTACTAACCCACAGTGCTCTCGCCTTGATTTTAAAAGGTCCTTCAGTCTTGTTTTCTGTGAAAGGTTCCTCAGCCTTTTGGCCAGTGCATGCTCTCCGGGAATAAGATCCAAGCCTGCACCAGCGTGCGAAGGGGATGGTGAGGATGTGGCTGTGAGCCCCCCCCCCCCCCCATAGCGACGCGGCAGCGTTTCTGACGGGGTGGCCGCCCATCCTGCCTGCCAGGCCGGGGACGAGCACTGCCCCTGGGACGGGGTCCCATCAGTTGCGCCGCTCGAGTCGGTCCTGCCTTCTGCTCTATAAAGAGAACGTTTGCAACGTCCGAAGGGCAGCTCGTTCTCGGGGTCGCCCTGCAAGGGGCCTGGCCCCTCTGCACTCAGGAAGCAGGAAGCCAGTGGACCCGCTGGCTTGAACGCGGGGCCGTCAGCACTGATTTCCCAAGGGCCGCTCGCCTCCTCGGAAGGAGGGCCTGGTTCTCCCCTGAGCTTGACTTTGGATGAAGTAATGGACCTCTTTCTTAAGAAAAGTCAAGTGTTGTTTTCAAATTCGGTGCATTTCTAAAACTCCACTTATCTCTGGCTTTATTTGAATTGGGGACGATTCTTTTCCACGTTCCTGAATATTAATATTTAGATCTCTACACACTGCCAATCTGATAGAGAATAAGCAGAAGGCAGGACCCACCTGCATCCGGGACAAGTACCAGAGGAGGAAGGAAGTGAAGAGACACCTGTTCCTCCACGGGCTCCCTGAGCACCTGGGTGAGGCACCTGGAGTGAGTGCTCCCTGAGCGTCTGGGTGAGGCACCTGGAGTGAGTGCTCCCTGAGCGCCTGGGTGAGGCACCTGGAGTGAGTGCTCCCTGAGGGCCTGGCTGTGGCACCTGGAGTGAGTGCTCCCTGAGCGCCTGGGTGAGGCACCTGGAGTGAGTGCTCCCTGAGGGCCTGGCTGGCTGTGGCACCTGGAGTGAGTGCTCCCTGAGCACCTGGGTGAGGCACCTGGAGTGAGTGCTCCCTGAGTGCCTAGCTGCCTGTGGCACCTGGAGTGAGTGCTCCCTGAGCGCCTGGCTGTGGCACCTGGAGTGTGGAGGCCTCGCTCCGCTGGCCCTCGCCATCCCATATCCACAGCAGGGGGCAGGTGGGAGGTGCCTAGCGCAGGCCCAGGGCCGCCCCCAGGGAAGGACCACACCACCCAGGAGTCAAGGTCATACTATGTGAAGCACCTGGGGAGTGGCCCCTGTAAGAGGACTTGTATCTAATCCCTGTCAACTAAAAACGCATGCGTTCATTACAAGCAGGCGCTGGCACTGCCGTTCCTCAGAGATTTTGCAAATGGCGGCACCACAAGCCGCTTCCCTGGCATGTGGGGTCTGAAGGTCCTGCCACGGGTGCTCACTGCCCTCCCACATGCGCCGTTCAGCACACGAGGCTGGTGGGCACCTGGGACCTGGCGAGTGTGGCCAAGACCATGAGATTGCCTTTGTGCCCAAAGTGAATGAGTTGGTGTTCAAATCCACTTCGTGTGTGGTGGCTGCCGTGCTGGGCAGAGCGATTCCAGTGAAGGCAGGACAACGGCACCACATGGGGACAGAGCCGTCCTTACGCAGAACACAGAAAACCGCTTTCTGCTTAAGTACATCTTTCCTCATAAAAACCTAACTTTATTAAACATTAACTGTACAGGGGTTAGCTCCGATTAGCATGTAATGTGCTCTAAACACTGAGATAACATGGAGGGAGGATTTAAGATGTCTATAGTAACAAAAGCGTAAGATGCTAATTAGACCAGCTGTCCTTCCAGATGACCTTTCAGATGAAGTCGCAGCAGGTGGGGGCCGAAGGTGCGGTGGGAGAGGGCTGAGGCTGAGGTGGCCACCGCAGGGGTGGGGGCCGAGCCCCTGGCCGGAATTCCTGCATTGGTCCTCCAGGAAACACATAAATGCCTACATCTGTTATTAGCAATGGCCAGCTCAGTCAGCCACGAATTCATCGAACCCAGTAACTTCTCAACTAAGCTGGGCCCAGGGGTCCTGTGCGGCAGGGCAGACCTTAGGTCCAGTGTCTCCGTGCAGAGACGTGGCGGGTCATTACCACAGGTGGCAAGGCTGTTCCAGGAATTTAGGTGCCGAATAGCAACACCCATTACCTTTTTCAAAACTCTGGGACCCCCCAGCCGACGCAGCTCATGGTTAGAGCACAGACTGTGCGTTGAGGGGTTGCAGATTCAACTCATGGTCAAGGGCATGTACCTGGGTTGCAGCCTCCATCCCCAGCCCCACTTGGGGGTGCATGCAGGAGGCAGCCAGTCAATGTGTCTCTCTCACATGATGTTTCCCTCTCTCTCCCTTCCCTCTTTTCCTCTCTCCCCCTCCCTCGCTTCCACTCTCTCTACAAAAATCAATGGATTCGGGTGAGGATTAACAAGATACAACAACAAAAATTCGGGGTATGGCCAAGTGGGAGAAGAGGCCAGCTTTGCCTGTTAATGGACTAGACAGTATTAGAGAAGCTCTGGAGGCTGCAGGCACTCCGAGTCTCCCGGGGGCTGGGCAGGGCAGTCACCGGGCCCAGGACTGCCATCCTGCCGCCCCCTGCCAGCACTCTTCACTGCTGCAGACTGCATATATGACCAGATTAGACAAAGAGGTAGAAAATAGAGAAGTAATGGCAAATTAGATTTAAAAGAGCTGGGAAATAAGAACAATAGAGAAGTAGGAAGAAATAATACACGATTATACAAGCCAGTGGAGGATGAAGATGGCAGAACGATGAAAGGGCTGGGACGTGGCGAGAGGAAGTGCACAAATACTACGGGGAACAGTACAAGCAGGAAACAGCGCGGCGCGTGCCCAGTCACAGCCTCGGAGAGCGCGCTCGCAGAGATTACAGAGCAGATCGAGCGGCAATAAACCGGGCAAGTGCCGTAAAGCAGGAAATTAAAGAACAATTAAAAACAATATGGAAAGAAAATTAACAGGCTAAAACGACGTTTAATAATTGCATTAATAACTAACACTTGTTGACTTGGTCCCCTGTGCTAGGCAGTTTATATGCATTAACTTATGTAATTCAAGTTTAATAACACAATTAGGTTGGTTTTAAAATGTAAACAAGAAAGTTAGGAGGCATCAGAACTATAACAACAACGAGACTGAAGTTAGTGAGACAGACCTGCAGGCGTGGTCTCCCGCCCCCGTGTGCTGTGGGCCAGCCCCGAGGACCGGCGGATGGACCTTCCTGCCTGTACAGGTTGCAGAAGGCCTGGCGGTTCTCTCCAGCCTGTTGCCAGCGCTCCATTCCTGCAGGCTATTCCCAGCAGTTACGATGCTCCAGCCGAGAATTCCTGCCCAGTGCCTAGGGCAGGGGCAGTCCTGCCACAGCCCTGCCCACTGGGCACCTCCCAGGTCCTGCAGACCACGCCTGCGTGCGGTTCTTCTCAGATTCTTGCTCTTCCTTCCTCTCCAAGCCCTCATTCTGAGGATACGCGTCCTGGTTTTGTAACCAGGCCTGATACATAGTAGGTGCTTAATGCATACTTTTTTGAAAAGACCCTACTCTAACCTTTGTCAAGAGATCTTCCTTCTTAACCCTTTTCTCCATCTCCCCCTCCTTTCCCTCCCTCTCCCCTCCCTTCTTTCCTAACCAGCAGGCAGGCTGTGGGTGAACTGCCTGCCTGCCCCCAAATACTTTCGCATTTTTGTTATTCAGGGAGTCTTTCCCACAAGAGAATGACTTTTTTCTTCCCTTTTTTTTTCATTTTTCACAGCCTGATCCCCATATTTGAGCCCCACCTTATCTAAACCTTGTACCCTCTAATCCTAGCCAACTCCCACCAGAAACCTTCTGTGGGTGTGTATTCAGGAACGGGAGCAGTGGTGTCGTCTTCCTTCTCTTCCTCACCCTTTTTTTCTGGGACAGGTGCTGTCTCAGTGGCCTTGAGCTTGGTTGGTCCACAATCATTCCTTCATTCACTCACTTGTTCAGCAGGAATTTGCTTGGACTGTAAGTAACCATTGGACGTGAAGGCAGGGAAATAAAAGATCTACTGCCTGTCCCAGGCAACTCCCATCTCATCTAAGCTGAGGGCTATGCAGACCGGTTTCCTTTACCCTTTAAAGGGACAACAGCCATTTAACTCTTCAAGGCCCCTGTGTTCTGGAGAGAGCTGGGAATCCCTTGCTGACTCCCATGCTGGGTGGGTCCGGCAGCTGCTCTCCCAGGACCTGACGCCGCAGGGACTGGTCCTCGCCTGCAGCTCTGGGGTTGCCAGGGCGTCTCAGACACACCAAGACCTACCTTAGATGCAGGCTCTCCTTCACACGCTGTTTAAATGTTACAGGTTAACATGTGATGTAGCCCATTTGCGGAATCATCGGAAGAAAAGGACTGCTGACTCTTCTCAGCAGCCTCCTGGCATCTCGTGTGTGCCAGTGTGTGTGGTGCTTGTGGAAACATGGTGATCATATAAAAAAGATCATTTGTCACCCACTTATTTTACTAAACACACATTATGAGTGTTTTTCATATCATTAAAATGTCCAACATAACTTTAGTAACTACAGAAGGAACCTGTTATAGGGCATGTCCCTAATTTATTTAATCAGTCTCTACTGTGGACATGGAAGCTGCTTTCTTTTTTACAATTTTAATAATTCTGTGGCAAACATCATAGTTCATGAAATTAGGTGCATGTTTTCTGTTACTCCTTGAATACATTTCTGAAAATGGATTCGACAGAGCAAAGGGCAGAAGGTGTCTAACCCTTTTCTCCTGGAAACATCTATGCATTTGTTCTTCCCACCAGCAGCTCATGGTCATCCTCGGTTTGCCACAAGCTCAATGACAATGACTTAGCTGTGTTTCAGACTTGTCAATTATCTGTCTGTACAAAAGGCTAATATGCTAAGTGTCCGTGCAAGTAATGACGTCACATAGCAACACCGGCTTCCTCTCCGTAGCGACGACTAGCCTCCTTGCAGTTTTTTCAGCCCAGGAACATGACTTGCTTTATAACCGGGTGGAAACATTTTACACTTAAACCTAATATCTGTGAAGCATTTTCCCATGCCTCATCTCATTTGATCTGCACAGAAGTCCTGGAGTAGGTAGATAGAAGGCTCAGTGGAATCGTATTTTCTTTTCATTAGCTGGAAGCTTTCTCTAGAAAGCTTAGAGACTTCACCTGACTGAAAAGAAGTAAGAAATGGTGGACATGACAATGACTTCAGGTTTTCTCACTGTGCAGGATATAGTCAAACACTGCTGCAGTTAAATATTTTACCCTTTGTTCTCCCTGCATGATCTACAATAATAATCTGCTTCATGTTGATATAATCCACTGTGTTGCTGACAATTACCTGAAAGAGAAGTTGGGATGATTCACTGGGCTGGAAAAAGTTTAGCTACATCAGAAAGTAGATCTAATTAAACAAGTTTACTCTATATCTATAAAAGGCTACATTGACTCATGCATGCGTGATACATATAAAGCTCTCTCTGGTGCCAATCGCACACATGTGTTTCTATCTGTCATTGTCAATCGTGAATTTGGTTGACACTTCTATTATAGAGAAAGGGCGAATAGTGGTACTAAAATATTTCTTCTAATTAATTTCCTTTTAATGTGCATGAATTCATGCACCGGGCCACTAGTTAAATTATAAAAGGGTGTCTCACTGTCACTTGACTTTAATTTGTTTCTCTTTGATTACTAGTGAATTTCTTCATGCTCATTAGCCTTGTAAATGTATTCTTGAAATGTCCACCTTTTCCTCAGTGGCTTCTTCTGCAGCATGATACCCCACCACTGCACTGAGGCCGTTTGGAAAGTGGAGAACACTCTGCTTCTAGATGGCAGGATGCCTGTGGAGGAGGCCTCCCCACCATGTCTCATTCTGTTTATTTCAGTGGAGAGCTCTTTGGCAGGAAAACCGTTGTTATACTAGGGAAACTAAAGGCAGGTCTGTTAGTGGTACTGTTATTGATCTTTAAAAGATGAGAACCAAGCTGCAGTGGGAATATAGAATACCTTCTCTCTCCGTCTAGTCATTGTCCTGACTTCTCTGGGTCCCCTAGCCCGCCGCACAGCTGGGGTATTTCTGGGACAGTATAAAAGGGAAAAAGCTAAAATTCAAAAAGTCAACCCACATTCCATGTGGACAAGAATCCCAGCCTAACAAGGGTCCCTGCATCAAGGATGTGCATGGGAGGGACTGGGTGCGTTCACAGTCTGGATGTGGTGGTCTTCAAGCCTTTATCTCGCATCACCTGTAAACAGCTCTGAGCGAGACGCCTCCCTGAATGAAGAAGGCAGCAGGGAGGCTGTGCCCCCTGCAACCCCCCCCCCCCCCCCCCCCCCCCCCCCCCCCCCCCCCCCCCCCCCCCCCCCCCCCCCCCCCCCAATGCTCAGCCGGCTGCAACCCTGCAAGCTCTCAGCGCCATTTGAGCGCATTAAGCAGCCAGCTCTCTGGTGACATAGCAATTAGGGCTCTGAAATAGATTTGGTGCGTCACGGAGGATAAGGGCTTTGAAAGTTTCTGTTGTGATTATAGCTTGTACCTCCCACAAATAATAGGCTTCAAAATAAGAGGCTGCCAGCCGCGGCCTTTGTGGCTTTGTCTCAGTGATGGCATGTAAGTTGCTATTACTGTCCTCGGTGTACTTGAATATGCCAGTCTCTGGGCGTGGAGTTGGCTCCGTGTCTCTGTGGCATGTCACTGTGGGTCGGTTATCTGGGGTGATGGCTGTGTGGACGGCCGACGAGTGAGAGGGGCTTCAGCTTCCGCGTGATGGTCAGTGGCCTCGAGCTGTCCACCCCGAGTGGTGTGTGTGCTCCGTGGAGACCCCATCACGTGGAGGTGTGTGTAACCTCTCCATGCACTGTGAGCAAAGGGTATCTTTCAACAAAGCAAAGCAAAATCAGGTTATGAAAATAAAACAAAGAACGTAGGGCTGTACAGAGTCAGCCCATCAGATCATTTATACTGAGAGTAAAACAAATGCCCTTTGCTTAAATTATCTGGATTTGGCATTATGAGTAAACATGATAGTCTCTGACAGCTTTCTTCCCGCAGCATGTGTGTGTGTGTGTGTGTGTGTGTGTGACTGCATGCACTCATTCCCGAGGTGCTGTATGTTTTGAACGTGTGCTCAGTCGATGAGAATACATGCATTGTGTGTTCTGCACACTGTGCCGATATGTGTAAGGGGATGTATTTGGGGTTTTGCAGGTCTGAGTGTGGAGGGTATCTATTCAGATAGGAATAGTTTTCTGCCCTAAGACACCTCTATTTAGCCCAGGCAAACGGAGCTTTTTTTTTTTTCTCTCTCTCTCTCTGAAAAGTTAAATTAAACAATTCATAAGTTTTAACTTCCTGTGTGTACATCAAACCTACGGAGTCCCCGAGTCTGCAGGATGTGGAAACGTTCTGCATAACAGTCACGTTTGCACTTTCAATAGAAATCAGAAAGCACCTGATCCTAAAGCTGGGAACTGTACCCTCATGAGGGGATGGCCTCGACCAGCTGCTCCCATGTCCCATGTACCTCACATGGCGGCATGAGTGCTGGGTGTTTGCAGCAGGGAAATAGAAAAGAATGACGCTAAGAAGGTGTCAGGGTAGATCTCAATCCCAGCGCCCACTGACAGGTGCCCTCCAGTTGGATGGCACTTGGTGCTGGTGGGCGCATTGGCAGGCAGGGTTGTGTCTGGATTGTGACAGGGCGCCCATAGACAGCAGCTAGAGTGCGTCTATGGAGGAGGCTGAAGAAGTGCCTTGTAACAAAAGAGTTCACATGTTACCAATGGACATAGGGCAGGTTGACTGTCTCACTGTACAGTCTCGGCCAGGACCCCGCAGTGCGGTGTAAGGTAAGCCGAGCTGACCAGCAGTGTGGTTGTGCACAGGGTGGCATGTCAGGAGGTAAACCTGGGTGTGTATGTCTCAGTACAGGCTGCCAGGCTCTCTCGGCTGTTTCCTGGGTGTACCTGGCTTGGTATAAATGGTCATGGAGGTCACCCACCTGAGACCATATCTCTCCCACAGCCAGTGCCACCACATGTTCCCTCCCGTCCCCATCTATCCCTCTCAGACATTGTCTAGCATCTGTGAGGCACAGGCACTGGTAAGCAGCTTGGAATCAGCCAGGAGCCCCACAATGGTGCTCATGGCCTGGTGAGCGAGGACATGCCCCGTGGCAGCACCAGTGGCTTGTGATGTGACAGAGGACAGGGCTGTCCCCAGGAGACCATGCTGGGGCACAGGGGATATGTGTGCACCCTCAAGGTGGAGACAGCAGGTGGGGTGGTGGGGACTGGGTGGTGTCCCTCTGCTGTGGGAACTCCTGAGTGGCGGGAGGGGATGTTGACGCAGGAGCCACGAGCATCGAAAGGGGCAGGAAGCCCAGCCTGAGGGGGACACGGACCCTCAGCGCGAAGCCGCTGAAGGTGAGGAGGGGTGGGAAGTCGGAGCTGCATTTTTAGAGGTCGCAGCTTGAGGTGGGACTGCAGTGGCCAGGCTGAAATTGCCCAGGCAGCATCCTGTCACCTTGGAGCAGCTCGTGGAAAGCGCTCCCTGTAAAATATTGGGAAAACTGCCTGCCGGGAACTAGTTGCTCCAGCTGCCTCCGCGGGAAACGGTGGCTCTGGCTGTGCCTGCCCTGGTGAGCGTGTGGGCACCTGTGCGGGTCACAGGGGTGGCCTTTCTGTGCGGGTCACGGGGGTGGGCTTTCTGTGCGGGTCACGGGGGTGGGCTTTCTGTGTGGGTCACGGGGGTGGCCTTTCTGTGCGGGTCACGGGGGTGGCCTTTCTGTGTCTGCTTCCCTCCCTGGCCACCCACCAGCGCTGGGGACAGCCCTGAGCTCTCCCCCGCCACGCCCGAGTCTGGGCTGCTGGCATCTGCCTGTGTGCAGGCCGCGCTCCTTGCGGAGCTGACATCAGCCGCTTTGTGGCACCTCAGTGAGTTCTGGGCTGCAAATGAGAGTTTCTAAGTGCCAGGCTCACTTGGCTGTCACATGCGGTGATGAATTCTCTGCATCAACCCTGTGCTACTAAGGGGAGTCCAGGGAAGGAGGGGAGGATGGGTGGGCCTCAGCCCAGCGTCATTGCTCTGGGTCACAGCCAGCTGCATGTATTGCTCGGGACCCAGGCAGGCGGCCCCTGAGCCATCTCAGGACAGGTGCAGGGAGAGGGGAGGGGATCAGGGCAGGTGCAGGGAGAGGGGAGCAGGGCAGGTGCAGGGGGAGGGGAGCAGGGCAGGTGCAGGGGGAGGGGAGCAGGGCAGGTGCAGGGAGAGGGGAGCAGGGCAGGTGCAGGGAGTGGGGTCAGGGCAGGTGCAGGGAGAGGGGTCAGGGCAGGTGTAGGGAGAGGGGTCAGGGCAGGTGCAGGGAGAGGGGTCAGGGCACCTCTGCTCTTACGCCTCATCAGGAGAAATTGTGTTGGTTCCCCCTCCTCCCGTGTCTGGTCTGGGCCTTGGCATTCCTTGGGGGTCTGTGTCAGTCTCTCAGCTGTGTGCCCGGTTCTTAGGGTGGGATATTGTAGTCGGCCACAGTGCCGAAACCTGAACTGTTTCCAAATACCTGAGCTGTTTGGAAAGCCTAGTTTTTCTGGTCTAGAAAACATGCCCAGATCTGCTCGTTTGCGATGGGTGGGGACCTCCCCTCATGTTGCAGGGCAGAGCTGGGCCCCCTCCCAAATGCCACAGTCACCCCTGCCCCGTGGCCCTAGATATTCCAGGGGCATCAGGCCTGGTCTGGGCTTCCGTCGCCCTATTCCCTGGGAGGGGCGGGGATCGGTGCCTCTCGCACTCATGCTGTGTCGCAGCACAGTCCGCGGGCGATCGAGGGCGGGTCGTGAGGTCACCACCGCAGCGCATCTGGCCTGGGCGCTCCGAGTGCTGGGACCCTTGCAGGGATGCTCACTGAGGCAGATCCTGTCGGAACCGTGTTGCTGTTGGGATGCTCTGGATTGAGTGTTAGAAAAAGAACGGACAAATGGAGACGGAGCGTCGGCTCCCGGCTCACCCCTCGAGACACCTTCCCCCCGGCCAGGCCGCAGCCCTGGCTGAGCACCCTCTTCTCCCTGGTCGGCCAGGGGTGGTCAGTGCCCGCAGAGGACAGGGTGGTCAGTGCCCGCAGAGGACAGGGGTGGTCAGTGCCCGCAGAGGACAGGTGTGGTCAGTGCCTGCAGAGGACAGGTGTGGTCAGTGCCCGCTGAGAACAGGGGTGGTCAGTGCCCGCAGAGAACAGGGGTGGTCAGTGCCCGCTGAGAACAGGGGTGGTCAGTGCCCGCTGAGAACAGGGGTGGTCAGTGTCCGCTGAGGACAGGGTGGTCAGTGCCCGCAGAGGACAGGAACGGCCCCCAGCCACGGACGTGTGCCAGAGGCAGCTGGAACCCGGGGCTTGGGGAATGCCGAACTGGAAGGGCCCTTTGGAGGCAGTTGGGCAGCCTTTTTGTTTTTCTCAAGGGGGACTCGAGGCCAAAGGGGTGGGAGTGCCCAGCCAGAGTCACCATGCGGGCACTCGGGCCCCGGGACCTGCAGGGCAGGCAGTCTCACCAACGGAGGTGCGGGACTCGGTGTCACAGGCTCAGGGGAGGCCCTAGCCACTGAGGGAGCGGGGAGCAGCCACAAGGACAGCCGCGACCAGTGCCCCCTGGCGGCCCGAGCCGCCTTCTCAAGGCTCCTGCTCGTCCTCGTCCTCGTCCTCGTCATCCTGTGCTCCACTGGCCCTCACAGCCTGACTCTCTCCTTCTTCCCTTCTAGGCTAATGGAGGTTGGCAGGATGCGACTACCCCCTCCTCAGTGACGTCCCCTACAGAAGGCCCTGGCAGTGTTCACTCCGACACCTCCAACTGACCTCCCCGCACGCATCCCGGCTGACCCTGCACCGGCGGGCGGGGCCGGAGGGAGGCTCTCCCAGCTGACGCGGTCAGACCGGAGGCGCAGCCATCAGCAGCCGCCACGAGTTCCTCCCTCTCCTCCTGGGATGCCCCTCCGGCCAATCTGGACACTTCTTTATACTCTGTCCCTCTTTCTGGGTAGAAGCCAGCCTTCCCTGCCAGCAGCATCAGCCTGGTGCCCGCCCCACCCCTGCTCCCACCCTCCACTCCCTGGGCCCCTGCCCTCTATGTGTCACTGAAGGATATTTTCAACAATTAGAGGAATTTAAAGAGGAAAAGAATGCAAAGAAAACAATAAAAGCGTTTGTATGTTTTCACGCCGGTGGTCTGAGGAGCCACGTTACCTCATGGAGCCCTGTGCCAGGCCACCCTGTCTCGTCACTCACTACCTCTCACAGGAACCGCCCCGCTGCCCGCTCCTCCGCCTCCCCCACCCGCTGCCTCCCAGCCCGTCTCCCCTGGGTCCTGCCATAGCCGGGCTCCTGAAGGCACCCCGTCCTGGGGTCAGCTCCGCCAGGTAGATGCCAGGCAGGAAGTCAGCGACAGGCGAGTTTCTTGTTGTCCGGGACAGCGCCTGGTTTCAGAGGCGGCCTTGTGGGGCCAGGCGCTGCGGAGCCAGGTGTGGGTCAACGTGGTGCCATCAGAGGAGGGGAATTCTCTCCTGAACGCTCCCCACACATGCACGCGCACACATACCTGTAGGCACATGCACAGGCTCTCACACACACCACCACACGGTCAGCCACATGCCTCATACAGATGCCTATGTGAGTCACAGTGCCATCCGCCTTGTGAGCCCACGAGAGGGACTCTGTGAAGGACACAGACAAGCAGCCTGCAGGGTCCAGGACCAGCAGCCCCAGCACACACACACGCATACACACACACCCGCGCCAGAACCACGCCCACAGGGCAGGCCAGCTCCCAGGGCCCCTCCCTGCTGGCTCTGTGTGATGGAGTGCTCTGTTCTGTTTTCGTCTGGGCGCTAGGGACCTGCCATGAGCTGTCCAGTTCTGTGCGCCGCGTCTGGGTCTGGAGAACGTGGTGGCGTGAGAGCTTGGCGGGTACCTGTTTGCTGGCTTGTCTGAGGACCTGCGTGTGGCGAAGGCGGGAGGTCACGGTCTCAGAAAACTCCTCAGGTGACAGCCACACTGGGCATGTCCAGAGAGAGGCTCGGGGAAGCTGTTCTCTGATGTCGCCTGTCGAGTGGACGGTGCCCAGCTCTCTCAGGGCCTTGTTCCGGATCTGTGACACGCGGACGGCTCTGCCGGGCTGGCCGGGCTTGTGAGACAGGACGTGGGGGCCCTTCTCCCTGAGCAGCAGGGTGAGGGCGGGAGCAGCATCTCCGAGAGAAACTGGCTCAGGTCAGGCGGGCAGCGGCTTTCCTGCTCTCACGTCGGTCACGTCGGACCTGCCGTCACCGTGATGGCAAAGGGAGGTCATGGTGGTTGCTTGTTTGGCTGCTTTCCTCTGTTTGGTTCCTTAGAAGAGAGACAACCTCCCCAACTAGGTGGTTGCTGGGTCTCAGTTTGTGCTTGAATCTAATGGCCTTGCCAGGGCCCAGGGCCGCTGCGGAGGGGCTCCCGGGGTGTGGCCCTGAGGGACGGCTCCCCGTGGTGCATCTCATGGTCCCGCGTGCTGAAGGGCGTGTGTGTTGGAAGGGAGAACAGGGGGGAGACGTTGGGATTATGCTGATGAGGAGCATGAGAGAGCCACGTCGGGCCCCTGTGCGCCCCTGAGCCGTCACCTGGTCGGGCTCCGCGCAGGGAGCCGAGGGTGCCGCATCTCCATCCAGCCGAGGAGACGGGGCTCGGGCAGGGATGCGCGGGCCAGGCACAGGGATACCTCGCGGACGCCCGGTTTGGGCTGAAGGGTTTCCATTCGGGTCAGTGGAAAGATGGCAGCAGAGCGCGGTGCCCGCCCTGCGGCAGCTGCACTCACTGTCACAGCCAGACGCAGGCCTCTTGGCACCTTTCTTTCTCCCTCCACGGCCACGCTCCCATCCACGTGGCGCCAGGAGGTCTCAAGTTAAGCAAACCCTGAGCGCACAGTCAGCCAGAGAGCGGGTGGACAGAGGGCCTGCGGCGGGCAGTGTCTGGAGCTTCTGCCCCTCAGGCCTGCCCACCCGCATGCCCAGGACTCCACTCCCAGGGTCAGGGCTGCGCGCAGTGTCCTGGCCGCGGTGTCCCCTGGGGTTTGCCCACCTGTAACTGCTCACGCCCCTTGCCGTCCCTCGCTCCTGGGTGGGGAGGACCCCCCCCCCGCCCCCCGCACACGCTTCTGCCCGTGGCACCTTCATGACATGGTTTTATTTGGCTGCTGGTTGCCTTTTCTCTCACCCTCCCCCCTTCCCTTCTGAGTTTTATTTTTCTGCCCAGAAAAAACCTGACTTCGATACCAAAAAAAGATAAAACTACAGATACTCAAATTTAAAGAAAACTTTTTAAAAAAATACTCAACAATCCTCTCAGCTTTATTAACATTTTCCATTGTTTCTTGCGACTCGTGTCTTGTTCTTTGTAGTACTGATGACGAACATTTGATAATGAATGTTCTTGTATATTCAGATAAAGGGAAAAAAACCAAAAAAGCGGTCTGGATTTAATAGTGTTTATAATAAAACTTTAAAAATGACCCTCGCAGCACGGAAAGCAGGCCGGGGTCGCCGCTGTGCCCACGCCCGCATCGCCACTTGTTTTTTTCACACGGAACAGCCCGCATCGGCCATGGTCCCCACTTCCATTTTATTTTCTTGCATTTGTGACTTAGTTCAAGAATGCTAGACAAGTGTCGAGTTGTGCACACCCATTTCCTGTTCCACGATGTTTAAAAGTGACTGTAACTCATTTTGTAAACTAAAAAAAGGAAAAAAGAAAAAAAAAAGTTGGGATAGTGAGCATCATAGAGGTACAACCTAACACGTTATTATGTTTCTTAACTTTGAGGCCCAGAAATGAATTCTTTTTTCCCCCCTTTATTCCTGCTCTTGAAAATATAACAAAAAGAATGGCGTTTTGTTTTGTGTTATTTTTGGTTGGTTTGTAGGGGTGCTTTTTTTCCCTAATTGTCAGGATTATGGTCTTGCTGGTTTTTTTCCTTACACATTACCAAGGCGATGTGAAAAGATGGCGGCCATGCAGAGGCTGTTTCTTGCTGCTTCGGGTTTGCCCCAGAATTGAGATCAGGCCCTTGTGGACGTCACGCCGCTCCCCTGCGCCTGGAGTGAGTGCGCACCTGCAGGCGAGGCGGGTTAGCCAGGCTCCTCCTGCAGCCGAGGGGACGTGTCTCGCAGAAGACCCCCCGGGCGGCTGGGGATGGGCGCGGGATGGGCTGGGGCCCTGGTTTTGGACAGGGTCCCCGATGTTATCCTCCCACAGCCTCGAGGCCACCGTGCAGCCCACGGTGAGGCCGGCTGGACTCGGATGCTTCTATTAGTTCCAGGAGAAATGACTGAGTCATTTAACAAATGACCGTGAGTTCCGCAAGCAGCCAGCACCCAGGCGAGGACAGTGGAGAATCAGAGCCGGGCAGGGGCACTTTTCTGACAGTTTCCACCCAAACCTGTGATGCTAAGTCACAGCCGAACAGCGACGCGCTTTTCACATCACCTTGGTGGTTGCGATCCCTTGAGCAAAGCTTTCTGGAATCCTATGTTTTGTAACTTGTTTTTTCTTTTGCCTTTTGTTAAAATAAATGAAACATTCAATGTGTTCCCCCTTTTCTCGCTTACTCCTTCCCTACCCTTCGGCGCTTCCAGTTACTTTGAAGTGTTTCCCTCGGCTGTTGGTTTTCTCTCTGCTCCCTGCCCTGCTCTTATATTCAGAGTGTAACCCTGCGAAGCTCTGCCCTGTTTGGTTTGGAAGTTAACTTTTCTGCTTCTGTGAGCACTGGCTTCGTTCCTTGGACCCAACGGAAGCTCTGTGTTCTCGATGATGATACTAACACGGTGTAGATTTTACAGACTCCTAATTTGTACTGGTAATGCATATTCCAAATAAATAGTTTCTTTTGTTGCAAAAAAACTAGACTTGTGTGTGGTGTAACTGTTCTCTTTCACGTGCTGTCACTTTTCTCCCCACCAAGGAGGGCCGGGCCTGTGTGGACTGTGGACATGTCACCCCACTCTGGCACGTGGCCTTGGGGCGGATGACTCGGCCACAGACCTCACCCAGGAAGAGAAAGATTTTTTTATCCTCACCTGAGGATGTTTATTGACTGGAGAAAGAAAGGGAAACATCATGAAATGTCGATCAGCTGCCTCCTGCACGCCCCCTTCTGGGGATCGAGCCCAGAACCTTAGGCGTGTGCCCTGACCGGGAATCGAACTGGCGACCTTTCAGTGCATGGGAGGATGCCCAACCCACTGAGCCATCCCAGCCAGGGCGGAAGGAAGGACTTTGTATGGGAAAAAGTAGAAGTACTGCAGGAGGGCAGAGCACCCCCTCTTGCCTGCTTGTCTGTGGTTGCTGCCCTACCTCCCCCAAGCTGCAAGTCTAGGCAGGTGCTCATACAAATTTTAAGTCTGTGAGTTACCTCTTGGCCAGCGACTCCAATGCCCTTCTCTTTGTCTGTCATTTGGTCCCAGGAAAATCATGGGACCTAAGAGATGTCCCCAGAGAAGGGACCGAGGTTGGAAGGGCTCAGCTCCCAGAGGCAGGGGGAGCCGCACAGGCCCACACGCCTCCCTGAGCTGTCTGCTCCCCTCTCCCCGCTGTTGCACTCCCTGAGCCCTGAGCTTGGGGGTCAGGATCTGTTAGAGGTGGCACCGGGGTCCTGGCTGGGACAGCGCTCAGCCCGCAGCGCCAGGCAGCTTGTGCTCTGGCAGCCCAGCTGTGCCCCTGGGGCATCGCCTGCTTTGTTTCCAGGGCTCCGTCCAGGGCCCAAGGGGATAGGTATGTACCGAGTGTCCCCATCACCCACTCACCCTCATCACCATTTGATTCTAATCAACAGAAAACAGCAAAGGAATGGAACCTTGTTGGGATCAGATTGTCGTTTTCATGAAGGGCTAGCCTGGGGGCTCCATGGCCTTCAGAGTATAAGTTCGCCTGGGAATGATGGTGTTGAGAACATGGCCAGAGGACAGGCCTCGGGTCCCCTCCTCCAATCAGAACATTGGGACACAAGGTCCGGTGTGCAGGGCGGCTTCAGGCCACTTCCCTCCTCAGCTGCCCGGACTTCGAGGACCTACTCACCCCAGCTCACTAACCAGAGTGATTACTGACCTGTCACAGCAAAGAGACCGAAGGACACAACGTGTCCACAGCAGAAGCCAGGCTGTTTCACCCGAGAGCCGGAGACGTGCTCCGGTGGGTGCTGGTCTGGTGTCCAGGCGATGCCTCAGGGATCCGGCTCCTCCCGGGCTGTGCCCTGTCCCCAAGAAGGTGCCCTTCTCCCCTTCGGGTCCCAGAGGGAACAGGTGTGACAGCTCACCTCTCCTTCCGCTCACGTTCCTGAATGCCCTAGCGGGCGGTGTGGCTCGGCAGCCCCTCCCTGGCACTCAGCACATGGGCGTTTGAATAGCTGGCCGCCTGTCCCACTTCGTGGCCAAAAAACATTGGCAAGAGCAAAGCAAGCCCACGTGGCTTCCTGCACGGGACCCACCAGGAAAGTGCGCTGTCCCTTCCCAGGCGGCTTTCGGCTCTTCAGTGGGAAGGTCCAGAAAGGGTGTGGCCCAGGCCTGTCCACCCAGCACTCTCCCTCCCCCAACATGCTCCATGGGGTGCTGTCTAAACTCGGGACTCAGCACCAGCCTGTGGTCCACGGAGGCAGCCGTCCACCATGGGCGGTCACTCCACAGGTTAATTGCTGCCTGGAGGGGTCCCCTGGGGGAGCCGAGTTCAAGGTTTAAACGCACAAAATCTGAGGTGTTCCCCCATCGTGACTCCTGCCTGCAGTCCTCGCCTCCCCAGCTGAAGCCGGGTGACCAGAGCAGGTAATAGTGTGTGACCCCACGCATCACCCAGAACATAGCCTCCTGGAACGGCTGCACAGACACGCAAGAGCCCACTCGGTGGGGAGCCCAGGAGGATGCTTCATGCAACCTGATGTCTGGACTGGCGCTGGAGTGGGGGTGGGCGCCCCACTCTCCTGACTCCCAGAGAAGCCTCACGGGGCAGTAGAGGGTGGCAGGGTCACCAGCCCTGGCCCACTGAGGCGCAGCCAGCGGCGGCAAACTTCCAGGCCCTCTGGCCATGTGGGTGGGAGATACGTATAAAGTAAAGTGACCAGACGTCCCGCTTTTGGCGGGACAGTCCTGATTTTTAACAATTTGTCCCACGTCCCTCGGTGTTTTAAAAAAGTCCCGATTACTCTTTGTAATATTTTAAGTAATCTAAACTAATAAAAGCAAAATATTAAAATTAACCGTTTCTCCGAGACAGGGTAAGCCACGCCCACCAGCCAATCAGAGCGGCTGTATGCAAATTAGCCCAGCCAACATGGCGGCCGCCACTCACGGACCTGAGTAAACAGCCCTTTCCATTGCGGCAGCAGCGAAAGTGAAGCTGCGCCTGCTCAGCTCAGCTCCGATTAAACTGCCTCTAGCGAAACACAGCTTTTTGAAACATTGTAACAATCATAGAATCCTCCGGAGCTGAAGGAAAGAGCAGCTCCGGCCTAACCAGTAAAAGTAACAATTGTTTCATTATAGATGCTGCAAGGTGAGGCAGAGAGGAGGCTTCGTTAGTAGTTAGAAGGCCACCTTAAAGGAACAGTGTATCAATTATAGAAGATGACCCCAGGCCTTCAAGGAACAGTATCAATTATAGGCGATAAATCACAAAAACCTGCGTCCAGCCAGCCTCGCTGGGACGTTGGGTCAATGGGAGCTGTGGGCAGCCTTAAAGCCCCTCACCCAGGCTGGTCAGGCACGCCAGCAGGTGGGCATCCCCCGAGGGGTCCCAGACTGCGAGAGGGCACAGGCCGGGCTGAGGGACCTCCCGAGTGCACAGAGCGGCTGCAGGGCGGGACAGCGCAGGACCCAGGACCCATGATGGGAAAGAG
>PVJC01007484.1:0-51290 GCA_004026665.1 Murina feae
CTCAATAAAGTCATGAAAGATTTTAGAGAGAAGAAACTGATGAAAGCAAGACAGAGAAAAGTAGCCTGAGAAAACTTTTAATATTTTCAGGAAAGCAAAATAAAGGCATCACCCAGAGTGTGAGGAAGATGCTGGGGTACTGAGGAGAGGGCAGTATTGAAAGCCTTGCCTGGACTATGGACAGGGGAGGGTCAGGCAGGGGAGGGACAAAAATGGGAGGGGCTATCTGTCAGGGGCTGGCAGGGGAAGGACCGGGCAGGGGCTGGGTGCAGGACCCCCATCCCCCTCTCCAGGCTGACAAGGAAGCTTTCTTTCTATGACCTCTTGTTTCCTCCCTGTCCTTGAGGATTTCATCTCTGGGATACAGATGAGAAAAAGAGCAGTTATATTTCACAGAATACCTACAACTGGACAGTTTCTGGATTTCATTAAAAGTAAAACAAAGAAAGATGCTTTTAAAATGAATACATGTGATATGCTGCAAATAACTGGTGCAGTGCCACTGGGCTATTTTTATTGATTCCTCCTTTCCGTGCTTTATTTTTCCTTTTCTCATATACACCACCTTACAATCTAATCTAATAAAAGAGTAATATGCAAATAGACCCTTACTTCATTATACCTAAGCCACCCCACCAGCCAATCAGAGCAACTATATGCAAATTAGCCCAGCCAAGATGACGGCCGGCAGCCACGGAGCTGGAATAAGCAGGAGGCTTGCCCCGGGTGATACAGGAAGCTAAGGTTCCTGTCTGCCTAGGCCGGCTATGGCCTCCACTCAAGGCAACAAAGTTTCAATTGTAGAAGATAAACAAACCCCAGAGACCTGCTTCCAGCCTTGGGCTCAAGGAAGCTCTGGGAGCCTGGGTTTTCAGGGGCAACCCGACCTGGGCTGCAGTTAAAGCAACTAAGTTTCAACTTTAGAAATTAAATAAATTCCAGCCAGCCTTGCTATAAACAGCCATCAGCCACTCACCCAGGCTGGCCAGGTATCCCAGCAGGGACCACCTCTGTGAAGGGGATGTGGCCAGCCTGCAAACAGCCATCAGTCACTCAACCAGGCTGGCCAGATACCCCAGCAGGGACCCCTCTCCCTGAAAGGAATGTGGCCAGCCTGCAAATAGCCCTCAGCCCCTCACCCAGGCTGGCCAGGCACCCCAGTGGGACCCCCATCCTGATACGGGACACCCTTCAGGACAAATCAGCTGGCCCCCACCCATGCACCAGGCCTCTATCCTATATAATAAAAGGGTAATATGCAAATTAACCCTAACAGCAGAACCACTGGGAATGACTGGTCACTATGACACACACTGACCACCAGGGGGAAGATGCTCAGTGCACTCCCACAGGGGGAGCTCTGCTCAGCCAGAAACCATGCTGATGGCTTCCAGCACAGCAGTAGTGGCAGGAGCCTTTCCCGCCTCCTCAGCAGCACTAAGGGTGTCTGACTGCAGCTTAGGCCTGCTCCCCACTGGCAAGTGGACATCCCCTGAGGGCCCCTGGGCTGCCACAGGGATGTCTGGCTGCCAGCTTAGGCCCAGTACCCCGGGGAGCGGGCCTAAGCCAGTAGGTGAACATCTCCCGAGGGGTCCCAGATTACTAGAGGGCACAGGCTGGGCTGAGGAACCTCAACCCGCCCCTCCCCCCTCCGTGCATGTACAAATTTTTGTGCACTGGGCCCCTAGTATATGATATAATATACTTAGGTATGCCATTTGCTCTTTATTTTCTGCAAAATAACGAAGGTAGTATACGAGTAGAGATCTTTGCTTTGTTCACTGTTTATCATGCCCCCAGAAGAGTGCCTCACACATAGCAATTCCTCAATAAATATCTGTAGAATGTTCTATAAAGAATATGTTGGTAAAAGGAACTGTAATGGTGGGAGATATTGGAGGGGACCTGAGGAAGGATTTCCTCAAAATCAGAGAAGGTGGGAAAATAATAGAACTTGTTAAATATCTTCTATGAGACCTCTCAAATTACTTAGTAATACTCCACCTAATAAATCTCTGAGACCTGTGGCTTACATTCTTAACTAGCTCTTACATATACCTCTCAATTTCTATTTGTTGTACACCTCTTTTTTTTCTGGACATTTCAAAAACAGACATGTCTCTCCACCTCCAGTCCCTACATCAGAAAAGTCATCCCCAGAACCTATAATCTGGAACCAAATTCCATGTTACTTTACTGCATTAGGTGTGGGGTTTGACATGGTCCCTGCTTCCGCAGAATTTACAGTATAATTTTGGATTCTGGGGTTGACAAGCACTGAACCAGGCATCTACAGAATTGGTGTGTGATTTGGTGCTAGAAAGAGGAGTTGGCCATGCTTGTCTAACTGAGGGAACTAATCCAGCCTAGGACCTCAGAGGAGCAGCCCTCTCTGAGGCATTGATGTGCAAGATAAGATTTGAGAGAGTCAGGCATGTCCAGGGAGAGAGGTGCAGAGAGACTTGCAGAGGGAACAGACTGTGCTAAAACCCTGAGGTGGGAGGGCTCGAGCACCCTGAGTTATGCCTGGAGTGGTAGGTGGAAACCAGATGATGATTATGAGGATCCTGATATGGATTTGATACTTGATTCTAACACAGAAGGATTTGATACTTGATTCTAACACAGAAGGATTTTAATGAGTGAAGAAACTTGACTTAATCTCTGAAATCACACTAACTGCAATGGAGTCTTTTGTTTGTTTGTTTGTTTGTGTGTGTGTTTTTAAGCCTCAATGGCTCCCTATGGCCTGCTGAGTAGAGGTTAGTAATCTTCCAGTTGTAATTCAATATTGTAGACCTCAGTCCTTGGTTTTAGTTCCACTTTCCTTGCTAGTCTGGCTCTGGTTCCCAGAACCAGCTATTTGCCCCTCAGTCTTTCTTCCCGTTTCCTCTCCTGTCCTTTCCTCTCCTCTAGTCTCTCTCTCTTCCCCTTCCTCCTTTCTCCTGGTCCCCTCCCCTCTCCTTCCCTCCCCTTTATTTTTTTCTTGTGGACTGCCTATTCTACCCACCTACTTTTTAATAGAACAGGTCCCGCATATATTTTTAGGTCCAGATAATTATTTAGAAAATGTGATATAATAATAAAAGAGCAGTCCCTGAAAAGGTTTCGGGGAATAGTGAAATGAGGAATGAATGGATCCATTCTGCATGGAAGGCTAGGGAGGAGATAACTGAGGTAGGTCTTGGGGCTGTTGGTAGGCATTGGGAGATAGCTGGTCTTGAAGAATGAGTGTTAGCAAAGGTAAGAAGTCTCAATTAGGACTGGCGAGAGAAGGATAAAAAAATCATAAGGTTGATTTTGTTAAATGATGTCAGTTGGGTATGGTTCCAGTTGGAAGAGTCTTGAAATTTGTTGGGAAAAGCAGCCACTGATAAACGTTAACCAAAGGAGTTCTATCACTAAATTTGAAGTTTATAAAGATGACTTTTTGTAGAAAGGATGGCTGAAACAGGACATTTCAGAAATAAGAAGCCCAGTGAGAGATCATTGCAATGCACCTGATACGAAGCTATTTAGCTTTTGCTGCCATCATTCTCTTAAACTGCTCCATTGAATATCACCAATCACTGCCCACAGAGCGAACTCAATGGTCCTTTCTTAGTCCTTGACCTACTGGTTTAAATGATCTATTTCATACCTGTAAGCATCCAGTTGCCCTCACCTCTCCTTTCTGTATTGGTGTCTATGTTACCACATAAGTCTCACTGTTTTTTTTATTTTATTTTATTCTTGCCTTTCTTTTATTCTGTGTTTCCTTGCCTGGCTCATCTTGCTTTAGGGCCACTGAGATGGATGCTCATTCTGGTCTATTTTCTTATCCTTCCTGAGTTACCCTCAGACATTCGTACCCTTCTCCATGTGTTTAACTATCATCTCTAAGGTGCGTACAATCCATTTCAAACATATAATCCCAGGCCTGTTACTGTGTTTGAGGCCCATTTATACATTTCTAAAGGCTTGTTGTATATTTCTACATGAAAGCCCCACCAATTAATTGACTACAACATGTAAATGTCCTCCAAACCCATGCTTCCTTGTGCTGTCTCTAACAGTGGTGCCCTTATTCTTACCTATCAGGTGAGGTTGACCTGTACCTATTATTTCTCTCTCTCTCTCTCTCTCTCTCTCTCTCTCTCTCTCTCTCTCTAATGTCAAAGTCTCATGTTGCTTTTCCCAAGCAATACTTCTTCAATATTATGCTTCCTTCCATCTCCACTGGCACTGCGCTAATCCAGGCTTTTATCACTTTGATAATTATAATTGGCTTGCTACAGAACTTCCTCTTTCCAAACCATTTTATAATGATTACAAAAATAATCTTTCAAAAGTACCATTATAATCACATTGTTTCCCTGATCAAAATATTGAATGGCTCTCACTGTCTTCCTAAATAATATGTAAACTCTTTAACCTGACCACTCCAACCCCTTTTTCGTCTGATCTCTTACTATAGTTCTCACACTTTAGCCATCTGGTCTACGCCCTGGTTCCTGAATATATCCTGAGCATTGTTACTTCTATAATTTTGCTCATGTTATTTCCTTTATCTTTCCTTTCAAATGTATTACTATTAGTCAGAAACCTTAGTGCGCTTCAGAGTGTCTTCAATAATATCACCCATGACTACCTTCAGGGGAAAGTCTACTCCCCCATTGTTACGTGCCCAGCAGTACTTACTCTATTGACTCACATGATATGTATCACATATTGCTTCATACTAGAGAAATGTGTGCGGGCACATCATATCCTCATCTAGACTTGAAGCATCATGAGGAAAGTGTCAGCCTCGGCATGCAAACTCCTAGTAGAGAGGCCTGTCATGCTAGAATCCCCCTATGTGAATTTATGGGTCTGCGTGTTCTCTTTCCCTTGACATTGCTTCTTTGTGTGCATTCCTGGCCGCTCTGATGTGGGACTTGAGCTGATGTCTTTGGTGCTCCAATCAGCCTGGTGGATGTCACAGCTGCCCAAAGGACAGCTTTTATGGCTGGATGCCCTTGGGGCTTGGCCTTGGCTCACCCTATCTCTGTTCTCATTATAGGACTAAGTTGCTGCATTATGTAGAGAATACCTCTGGTGTGTGATCCTGAAATATAGTGGAGGTACAAAGACTGTGTTATTTTTGAGTTTCAGAAAAATGCTTTATTCTTGGTACACCATATACACTTGCTGAATACCTAGCACTTTATCTACTTTAGTTTATTTCTATACCACTTATATGCTATTTCTGTATTTCAATATACATAATTATTGAACTATTAGCAAGTATTTTCTGCCCATTTTAACAGCTCATTATGTCATATGGCATGTTACATACTGGCTTATAAAAGCAGCTGTGTCTAATATATTCCTGTAAATCACCCCTGTTCATTTTAATAAGGATATTAGACTCAGCAAATATGTGTCATGTGGATTTTTATGTGCCAGCCTCTGAACATCACACAAACTTTCCAGAGCCAGAGATAACTGTACTGAATCAGCGGTTCCCAAGTTCACTTTTAACCGTCCCTCAAATTAGGTATCTCTGAGCTCCCCTCAGAGTCCCATCCCAGGCTGCCAGCTGCTCCAGATGTTAGAGCGTTTCTAGCCTTCAAACACATTTTATCTGTCATCATTTTCATCAACAGAATATCTTTCTCTTTATTCTCTCTCACAGAACCTGGTAAACAAGCAAGAGAAAAGCTTGGCTTCATTGTAACTCCAAAGAGGTCAGTCAGTGGGGAAAAGAATCCCAGCGTGCCTTTCTTTGCATCTCTCTCTATGTGGTTCTTCAAAGGCATGTCAACCACCACCGCATTCCATTTGTTAGAGATGTCCACGTTTTCAAATGACCTTTCCTTTGGAATTCACTGAACATTCGGCTGGAGGTGATAGAAAGAGACACAGAATGAAGGGAAAACTAAGTTCTAACTGTGTCTTCTCTACAGTTACTAGCCAAGCGTTCTTGCTGAATTCTCCAGTTTTTCTCATCTGTATAATGGGCAGTGATTTTAAGAGGGCAAGAGTTTAAAAAACAGCGATAAAGAATCTTTTAAGATAAATTGCCAACAAATTCACATACCTTTTGCTCCTAACCAGAGAGCTAGGATATACTCAATGAAGTTTGCCAAGATATAAGTAAAACACCATGCATTGCAGCATTGTACATAATAACAAACAACCAGAAATAAACTCAGGCACCTTTAAAAGACTTCAGGATGGTAATTGTGGAATATAAATATAGCAACATACATAAAGTCACTATTTAAAATCGTGTAGTTTCGTGTGGCTTATAAGAAACTATTTGTAAGAAGTAGTAGTAAAAGTGAAAATCCAGGGAGAGAGCACTATGCAGTATGTTATACAGCGTCAACAGAAAAAGAAGTTGTGTTCACACATGCTGGTATATGTGTGACATTCTGCACTGAATGTATGGCTGATCAAATTACTGCTTTGGAGGAGAATACCTGAGGACAGGTAGGTGCCCTTCTATATGTTACATATTTCTACCCCTGTCCATGTTTAATTTTCTTTGTAAAATAGCAGCAAGTGTTATGCAAATAGTACAATGGGATCTTTGATTTTCTTTAATATTAGTACTAGAGGCCTGGTGCACAAAAATTTGTGCACTTGGGGGGGCACGGCAGGGTCCCTCAGACCGGCCTGTGCCCTCTCGAAGTCTGGGACCACTCAAGGGATGTCCACCTGCTGGCTTGATGGCTTAGGCCCACTCCCTGGGGGGTCAGGCCTAAGCTGAAAATCAGACATCCCTCTGGCAGCCCAGGGACCCTCAGGGGATGTCCGCTTGCCAGTGGGGAGCAGGCCTAAGCTGCAGTTGGACACCCTTAGCACTGCTGAGGAGGCAGGAGAGGCTCCCACCACCAACACTGTACTGGCAGCCATCAGCCTGGCTTGTGGCTGAGCAGAGCTCCCCCTGTGAGAGCTCACTGACCACCAGGGGGCAGCTCCTGCATTGAGCATCTGCCCCCTGGTGGTCAGTGTGTGTCATAGTGACTAGTCATTCATAATGGTTCTGCTGTTAGGGTCAATTTGCATATTACCCTTTTATTATATAGGATATGTTCAGTAAGGAAATGAATACCTATTATCCAAAAATAAATGTGAGAAATTTTATAATATTGTTGTGGGTGGTAGATTGACATAAAAGATTGCTTTACCATGGAAAGAATATCAACATTCAGTAGGGGGCTCAAAATAAGATGTGCTGCTTGTGGAAATGTGCTATGGAGCAGGTTAATGCTATAAGCGATCATGGGGAGAACAGTCATGCCAAAGCTTTTATTGAGCATCTATTTATTTATATGTTTCCCTCAAATGCCTAGTCTTTAGGCATAAAAGGAATAGAAGGCCCCCATTCTTCATTGCATTATATTACTTTTTAAAATCTGAACAACTGCTAGGTGATGCCTGAATAAGTACAGCATCATATGGGAATGTCACCTCAGCTGGGTTAGAACATGCGCACAGAGCTGGAGTAATCAGAGCCAAGTCACAGGACTCTAGGACCTGAAAGAGCCCACAGAGTCTCCCCTAGGTTACCTGATTTGGTGGCTGGACCTAGGGAATTTTGGTAATTTGCCCAAGGTGAACTAGAGGGCTGAGTAGGGACTGCCTCTGATCATCCTGTTTGGCATAATGTTTTGTCCATGGCCCCATATATTCCCAGTGAAGTTGAGTCCCTTGCAGGTGTTTGAGCTGCATCATTAAAGAAGATGAGTGGCACCCTTAATAAGCTATGATATGAGATATATATCTGGCACTGGGGTGAGCCACCCACCTGATTTAGTCCCTGCAATAACCATATTTATTTCATGCATAAGGAAACCCATAGATTTAAAAAATTGCACAAAGACATACTTTATACATAGTGAGACTGGAACTTAAAGTCATATCTGATTCACTCCATGACTTATCATCTCAAGAATATGAACAAATTGGTGGTCTAGTTTCATTTTTTGCATGTATCTGTCCAATTTTCCCAACACCATACACAAAAATAAACTAAAAATGGATAAAGGACTTAAACATATGACAGGAAACCATAAAAACATTAGAGAAATCCATAGGCAGCAAAATCTCAGACATTTCAAATCAGTATCTTCACCAATACAGCTCCTAGAGCAATGGAAACCAAATAGAAAATAAACAAATGGGACTATAGGAATATAGAAAACCTCTGTACAGCAAAAGAAACCATCAACAAAACAGTAAGAAAGCCCACTGCATGGGAGAACATATTTGCCAATGTTATCACTAAGGCTTTAAATCTCCAACATTTACAGGGAACTCATACAACTTAACAAAAGGAAGATAAACAACCCAATCATAAAATGGGCAATAGATCTAAATAGATACTTTTTGAAAGAGGACATAAGAAAGGCCAAGAGACATATGAAAACATGCTCAAAGTCACTAATCATCTAAGAGATGCAAACCAAAATGACAATGTGATACCATCTCACACCTGTCAGAATGGCTGTCATAAACAAATCAACAAAGGACAAGTGCTGGTGAGGATGTGGAGGAAAAGGAACCCTCATGCACTGCTGGTGGGAATGCAGACTGGTGCAGCCACTGTGGAGAACAGTATGGATTTTCCTCAAAAAACTAAAAATGGAACTCCCATTTGACCCAGTGATCCTACTTCTAGGAATATATCCCAAGAAACTAGAAACACCAGTCAGAAAGGATATATGTACCTCTATGTTCATAGCAGCACAATTTACCATAACTAAGATTTGGAAGCAGCCTAAGTGCCCATCAGCAGATGAGTGGATTAGAAAACGGTGGTGCATCTACACAATGGAATACTATGCTGCAGTAAAAAAGCAGGAGTTCTTATCATTTGCAACAGCATGGATGGAGCTGGAGAGCATTATGCTAAGTGAAATAAGCCAGTCAGAGAAGGATAAATACCACATGATCTCACTCATTTGTGGAATATAATGAACAACATAAACGGATGAACAAAAACAGATCCAAAGACAGAGAAGCATTGATTAGTCGACAAACCTCAGAGGGAAGGTAGGGATGGTGGAGGTAAGAGGGAGAGATCAACCAAAGGACTTGCATGCATGCATATAAGCCTAACCAATGGACACAGACACCAGGGGGGTGAGGGCATGAGTGGAGGGGTGGGGACAATGGGGGAATAAGGATACATATGTAATACATTAATCAATAAAGAAAAAAAGAATATGAGCAAAGATAGATAAGTGGGCATGAAAGAGGTATGTAGAGAAAATGGCCAGTTGAAGGCTTAGGCTGTACTAATAAATTCTTGTAGTAAGAATATCTTGTAGTAAGATAGAAATAAATTAATTCAAAGAGGAAAGGTGAAAGTCAAGTTGGAAAACCAATGGAATAAAAATTTCGCACATGCTACCTTGAGCTAGCCTATACACATGGTTTGAATATTCTAATACTGGTAACCAAACAATGGGCTTTTTATCAATAAAAAACACTACACCTGACTTGCATTGGTTTTTCCACTGATCAAGTCTGTAATCCGTTGTAAGGGTAATCGCTCTGTCTTGGAGGTGAGTTTCATTTGCTTACCTTTTAAGGGTTATACACATAACTGTGGTAACCCAGTTTATCACCTCCACTGCACAATACTGTCTTCTCCTCTGAATTGAAAATTAAACTCTGCAAATCTCATAAAATGCACATTAAAATATCATGTGCGGGGTGAAAACGCAGTTTTGCATAATGACAGGTTTAATTTTGTTTACCCTGTTAACATCTATTCTTGAAAACGAGGCCCTAAAACTTCCTGTTTATGCTCCTAAATTCAGAATCATATGAAATGTCAGTTTTATTATTCCTTATATTAGAGGCCTTAAAATTAAAAACATTCATCAGAAAATGGCTGTCTTCAAAATATATTGTCCAATATGGAATGTAAATATTAAATTTAAATATTTTACAATTAAATTATTGCTTAATTTATAATTGCAGAGCACAGATTAGTTGGGCCATGTGGGTGGACAGATCTGCTCAGGGGAGAAATATGGGCCCTGGTGTTATATTAAATGCCACAAACTTACACCCTTCAACTTTTGGTCTGAGGATAGGAAGATTATTGGAAGCTGTGGAGAAACCAGCACGCTGGAAATTTCAAATCATTTCTTAATCATCTAAAACAACTTTCAAAATTATGGGCACATTGACTTTTCAAAGCTGCCTCCATGTCACCAAAAAACAAAAGCAAAACAAACCACAATTGATTTTTTTCACCAAAAAACCTGTGAAGTTAGCATCAAATCAAAGGAAGAAAAAAAAAAGGCAATCAGCTGCACCCGCAGGTATGAAATATAAACATACAAAGACTTTATGTAAAAGTAGAGCTTGCAAAGCTTACTGCTCTCATCGTAACTTATAGTTAAAATCAACAACTGAAAATACACGTTATCTTTAATGCGATGGTAACAGACCATTCTGTGCAGGAATTTAATTTCACATACATTTTAAATGTTTTATATGCCAGTACTAGTTGGTAATTAAGAAAATGTTCTTTGAATGTGTGGAGCGCCTCATGCTTTTCAGAGCGTCGCATAGAATTCGTTATTTTATCTCAACCTGACAACACCAAGGTCGGCCCTTCTCCACCCCAGTGCAACAAGAACCCTCTCCACAGCCAGCAGCCAGCATCTGCTCAAGTCCGCCTGGCTCCGCAGGTCCTCTCACCGCCCAGATGGAAGCAATTCCCCTTCCTTGGAAAGCTCTGGGGCTGATTATCGCACATGGCAATGGCTCTGCCTTGAATGAGCTTTTCCTTCCTTTCAAGATGTCTCTGAGCTGTCTCCTACTTTATCATCACTCCCTCCCTCATACCCCCTCCACTGGATACCTGGCCCAGAGTGCTGGCCTGGATTTACAACCAGAATGCCTGTGGGCTGAGCATGGTCTACAGACATGCTTTGTATGGACTCCAGTGCTTGACAGTATCTAGCTAACATTTCAATTTCAGAGAAATTTCATTTAAAAACCTGATTTTCTAGTTTCTTCTGAGGAAGTAGAACACCTGACAACTCTGGATCCATATTCCTCCATGGCATCAGCTGGCAAGGGCCAAGTGGTGGCTCTAGGATGGGAATGGGTGCGCCAATGGCGGCTGCCTTCTCAGCTCCCAAAGTAAACCATCCTGCAGAGCCTCGCCATGACGTCATAATCGCCCTTTTCTAAGGCAGAGGAGTATTTGTCTGTGCCCATATCTAGGCGTAGATAAAAGAAAGCAAGAAGGCCGCTCATGCTCAACCCGAATTGACCACATATGCATTTAAGTTTGGACTTTGTGTTCAAGTATGAAACTGAAAAGCACACCATCTGTGCTACCTTGGCATCTTATCTGCTTCCTCATGTATTAACTGTGAAGCCTCTACTTCTGATATCTTATCTCAGAAAAGTAGAAATAATCCTCACTGATTTTTTTTGAGGATTAAGGAAAATAAGTAATAAATAGTCCACACATCACATACAACATAGCATGTAGTAAGTGCTAAAATATTATTACTGTCCTCACCATGTTCAAAGTTCAGAGATTCTTTTGAACCAAGCTCTCACACAAGATCACTTCAGCAGCACAGGATAGATTTGCCCCACTGGCTTGAACCCATAAACTAATACCATGAGTCCTTCCTTTAACAGATACTCAGTAGACAACCTCTATGTGCCTGTACTAGTTTAGATATTTGGTATTTAATTGTATACCAAGCAGGCCTATTCTCTGCTGTAATGAGGCTTACATAGTGAGGGAAGAGACAATAAACACAAAAAATAAATATATTGCATCATGTCAGGAACAATTCTATATAATAAAAAGGTGATATGCAAATTAAGCCTCATGCCCTCACAGGATGGCTGCCTATGACCAGGCTGGCAGGGGGGTTAGTGAGGGACAACCAAATGACTGAACAGCAGGCTGCGGGGGTGACCAGGCTGGCATGGGGGGGGCTGTGAGGGGTGACCAGGCTTGCAGGGGCAGGGAAGCAGCAAGAGGCAACCTGGCCAGCATGCAGAGGCAGTGAGGGATGATCAGACCAGTAGAGGAGGGAAGGAGAAGTTAGAAGTTAGGAATGACCATGCAGGCAGGCAGGTGAGCGATTAGGAGCCAGCGGTCCAGGATTGTAAGAGGGATGTCCAACTGCCAGTTTAGACCCAATGTCCAACTGCTGGTTTAGGCCCAATCCCGTGGATTGCACCTAAACCAGCAATAGGACATCCCCCAAGGGTCCCAGATTGGAGAAGGTGCAGGCTGGGCTGAGGGGACCCTTCTCCATCTCCCCCCTACCGTGCACCAATTTTGTGCAGCAGGCCTCTAGTATGTGTTATAAAAAGTAAGGCACATCAAAAGGAGCAAGAAAGCCCTAATCAGTTTTGCTCAGTGGTTAGAGCATCAACCTGTGGACTGAAGGGTCTCAGGTTTGATTCCAGTCAAGGGCATGTACCTTGGTTGTGGGCACATCCCCAGTAAGAGGTGTGCAGGAGGCAGCTGATCGATGTTTCTCTCTCATCAATGTTTCTAACTATCCCTCTCCCTTCCTCTCTGTAAAAAATCAATAAAATATATTAAAATTTTTTTTTAAAAAAGTAGTAAGAAAAAATGGGGAATATACTGTTTCAGATAGGGTAGACCAAAGAGGTGGTAGCAAGCAAGGATGTGAACGAAGAGGGGAAAGAGGGAGCCATGGAGGCACATGAGGGGAGAGCATCACTGGCAGCAGAGGCTGAGTCTCTGAAATAGGTCATACAGGGTATTGCGATCAGTGACAAGCAGGCCAGGGCGTTAGAGCTGGAGAGCTGGAGACTTGTCTAGGAGCCATGCCATGCTGGGACTTGTAGGCCCTAGGTGAACATTTGGACTTTCAGTGGTGATCAGAAAACCCTGGAATATTTAAGCGCATAATTTACAGAATCTGCTTTGTCTTGAAAGGCTGCTGTGTGGATCATAGCTTGTGGGGAAGCTTGAGATCCATCAGGAGAGTGTTCCACAGATCACACCTCCTTGGTGAGATGGTCAGACCCTTAGAGTAGCAGGCTTTGCTGGTGGATGCAGGGCATACACAAAAGAAAAGAGCACATGATGTCTTTTAAGTAAACAACATTAGAAACTGGATGCATAGAGCAAGATGTAACACTGGGAGAGGGTCCAGTGTTTGGAGGGAGGGTGAGAACAAATGTCCATGGTTCAGTTTTACACATGTGGAGGTTTAGATGCCCAAAAAGCATAACATCCAAGAGGAGACAGTTATATATAAATCCGGACTTCAAGGGAGAGATTGGAACTGGAGATGTAAATTTGGAAACCACTGTTTTGTGAAGATGGCATTTAAAGCCATGGAATTGGCTAAAATCACGAACTCGAGTGTAGAATAAAAAAGAAGAGGCACGAGGCTTGATCCCTGGGTTACTCAAAGATTTCATGTTCAGGTTTCAAAAGAGGGTCCATCCAATGCGATGAGAATGAGTAGCTGGTGCCGCAGGAGAAAACCAGGAGAGTGGCCATCAGCTGTGCCATAGATTGAGTTCATAGCCTGATGTGTTCATAAGGCAGGTTGTTCTTCAAGGTTATGATGTCCTAACAGCATTTTCGAAATGCATGGACCCTAGCAGTAGTATTTTGCAACCCCTGAACTTTACAGAAGTTGAGACTGAGACATGGGGAGGTGGACCACGCAAAGCAATAATTAGTTTTAGTCAATTAAGAATGAAACTTTCAGTTATAGAGGTGACAGATGGGGCAAGTGCCCATAAAGAAGCTGGAATTGTTTCCAGCTACTCCTGTCCCTGGGCAGGAAAGGAGGAGGGGTGGTGGATGAGGAACAGCCACAGGCATTGGCTATTGACCCCTTTTCTGGGGAGTGCTCCTTCCCAATGATCAGCCATCACAAACTTTTCTAAAGCCCTTTCACTTGATAAGATGCTATTCTAGACCCTGGCACACAGCAGAGTGAGAGTGTTCTGCTGTCCAGTATTTGTACCCTTTTTCATCGGTGGAAGAGTTGAACAGTCCGTATGTTTAAATTGAATTCAGAAGGTAGGTTTTGAAAAAATCACACAGAAATTAAGTAGTCTTCAAGCAGTATTGATGCTTCCATAAGAGAGTGCAGTGAACAGGGCCTCTGGTATCCAATTAGTATTTATTAAGTTGATGCTTTTGCTGGTTTTCAGTAAGATGCCACTAAGATGGGATAAAGTGACCAAACTGTGAAAGGACATAAGGATCTCCCCATGAATTTCAAATTAAGAGTTATATTCACACAGGTGATGCTGAGATGGACACATATCTAAAATATTCTAGGATGGTTTCTTCATCAATCTTCATTCGATCGCACCACATCATCTGAAAACCCCTCTGTCCTCCTTTATTTTTTTTTAAATCTATGTTTTTATTGATTTCAGAGAAGAAGGGAGCGGGAGAGAGAGAGATAGAAACATCAGTGATGAGAGAGAATCATTGGTTGGCTGCCTCCTGGATACCTCCCATCTGGGATCAAGCCTGCAACCTGGGCATGTGCCCTGACCGGGAATCCTGGCTCATAGGATGACATTCAAGCACTGAGCCATGCCAGTCGGGCCCTCTGTTCTTCTTTAAATGTCTAAATGGTTTAGCAGGGTGCTGGGCGCTGGAGCCAATGTCACTGACAGACTGGGTATGACTACACTGGGGGATCATTTTTTACTATTTTAATATGATCTTTTTCTCTTTTATTTTTCTGGCTATAATTGGTCTTTACATCAAAGTCTATTCAATCTTTATTTACGATACACAGGGAACCTTTCTCTCTCATGTTGGAGAGTGACTTTGACTGTGTGGCTGTAAAGTCTCCATTAGTCTCTGAACATCCAGTGTCAAAATGAAGAAAGATGTAAAACACATGAGACTTTAAAAAATTAGCAGCAGATCCAAATTATGTGTGTGTGTGTGTGCATGTACACACATATACTCTCACATATGCACACCCACTTACCTCTTTATCTAGAACATATGAACTTACATATTTCTATGCCAAGCCCCCACGTTTCTGTCTGGCATTATATAACTCAAATATGATTAAAACTATCCAGTCCTGTGGTATGCTTCTTTGTTCTATACAAAGTATTCCACCTGCCCGCCTTCCCCCCCCGCCCAAAAAAAAATGTCTACACACTCTTATAGCTGATAGCTCAATTTTTAAAACGAAATGTGTTTTAATAAACACTGCCTTTATAATTATTCAAAGTGTGTGCATACATTTTTTGGGACACCCTATATTGTCTAAATCCTAGGAGTGACAACTCCCATTAGAGCAGGGGCAAAAAGAGCTGTGATCATCTCCATCCTTTTACAGTTTGTTTTGGGGAATGGAGGATGGGAAAACTTGATGGAAGCATAAACATTCACTTTATAGTAAGAATGGGATGGCGGTGATGTAACCAGCATTTTTGGTGGTATTTTATATTTTAATTCATGACTTTACACTAAACGAGACCCCAAAGTGGGCAAACATAGTGGCCAAATTCTATGACTTTCAGTACAATGGGCGGCTGGAAAGAGAGAGCACAGGTGTGTGCTCACGTGGGCGGTGTGGAAGGAGCGCTCAGCTGTGAGTGTTTTTGGTAACTATCTGCAGATCATACAGAGCACATACCACGGGAGAGAGATCACAGAGCCTGGAGGTTCTCACCACGCACTGGGTGCATTCCATGGGAAAGCTCTAAAATAATTCTTGTAGACAGGAGAGAGGCTCGTGTAAAGAACTGTCTTGGCTGACACCGATCCCCTTTCCTTTCATTTAGCAGATCAAATATTGAATTTAGCTTCAGAAGTGGATCACATTCTGGGTGGCCCCAGGGAAAGGCTGAAGAGTGTTTTCTTCTTCTTCTTTTTTTTCCTGGCAGCATAGGAATCTTAGAATTTGTTCCCAGCTTTGTACACGGGCAGCATGGCGCGCAGATGTGGTCACTCCCAGTGACCTCACCAGGTCACCTCCGCCATGGAACTCCATCCCACCCCATAATTTTGACTCAGCATGCCAGACTCATATCTTTTTGGCACAGATGTAGAATATATGTGACTCTTCCTCACAGTGCGTATTTCCTGGTTGTAGAGGAGCTGTGATTTTTTGGAGGGAAGCTCAGTGTCAAATTCTTCCCACCTCTTGTCATGATTGTGAAGGTGTATGGCAAGTCAGCATCCATGGGCTCCCCTTTGTGCTTCAAACTGGGGTCCAGTGGGAACTATGCAGGCAGATGAGATTTGCGCTCTCTCTGAACCAGTGCACACCAGGCCATGAGCCCATCCTGAGTGACTGGTCTGCCATCTGAAATATTATTTGAGGCAAACAGCCTTGTACGTGGAAGGAATGTCCACAGGGTTGCACTCTACTAAGTGGAAGATAAACGATTCTGATGGCACTGTGCAGCTATAAACACGACATTGCAAATTTTATTCAAATTGGTTTAATAACACCCTACTGAATAACCCTATGTAGAAAATGTCCTAATTATCAGACTGCCAAAATGTCCACCCTGGCATTGCTTTGGGGGTATCGAACACCTTTAGCTTTTACCCTTCTTTCTCCTATCTTTCAACTTGTCATCATACATTGATGGTTTGCTGGTGTCTTTTCCAAATTAGTGAAAATGACAGGAGAGTGTGGTCTACAAGATGGAAAGTAGTTGAAAGAAAATGGAAACATGAAGGCCTATCTGTTCTGGAGACTCTGATGGAGGTGAGCGTGTGCGCATGCTCGGCAGGTGCACAAAAACTCAGCAAGGGGATGTGAGGCTTGTGAGAGATCAAAGACACTGTCAACATCCAGGTGCTGCGCTTCTGTTCCCAGTGACACTACTGATAGCTTTGGCTCTTCGGGGGAAGGGAAGGGAGCTCCCCTCTCCCGCGCTGAAACCACAGAGGAGAAAGACAGAAGCTCATTCTTTGTTGTACTTCACACCGAGTCCTTTACACACGGAGCAGAGAGGCCCAATTAACGCTGGTGGAATTGAATTTATTGAATTGCACTGAAGGGAAAAGAGGACTCTGGGCACTTGGAGACTTCAAGAGCAGATTTCAAGGGGGTCAGCTTCGAGGAGAGACTGCAATTTTAAATCTCCGGATTTGTCTGCTGGGAACTGGAGATGTATGTCTTGAATGGGAAACACATATCCAACACACACATCGGAACAATTGGGCTTGCCGATGGTTCGTTTATAATGATATTGATTTCTAATTGTGACATTATGGAAATAAATCTTGAGCCAAAACTTGTTTACTTTCCTCTCAAGTTCTATGATTTTTAAAGATGAAATTCAGGTAAAGTGGTAGAAAAATGGCATATTATTCAGTTAGTTAATTAAAATTCCTAATGGTAAAAGTTAACCCACTAAATTTAAAGTTTAATTTAAGCTATATTGAATTTTGAATTAACCTAAAAAGCCAAAATATTTTTGGCATTGGCAATGGGAGCTCCTTTAAAATGTTCTCATAAATGAATAAAGATTTAAGATCAGCCTCAAATTTTGAAGATAAATTCATATTTGGGCTCTAATGAAATGTAAGAAACTTCAGCATGGAAGTTATTATTTTTATGAAATTATGTGTGTGGGATCATCTCTCTGCTAAATTAATTACAGCAATAAATACTACAACCAACAGGAAATGCAAAATTAGAAAATTTGTCCTAAATTTTTAAAACAGTCAGTAGCGAATAAATGAGGTTTTACATCCACAATAAAATCTGCTGGACAGTTGAGGAGATACCAGTAGAATCCTATTAAAAAATGAAGAACTGGATAAAATTTGTTCAAAATGTTTGTTGGTTTTCTTTCACTTGTGTGTTTACTGTAGCAAGTATTCTTCTGTGTTTCTCAATTCCTATAATTCTTAAATACTCCTTCACTTATTTATTTATTTTTGTATCTGTGAGCAAATAACTACAAAAACAAAATAGAGTTACTCTACCTAAGTCTTATGGACAGAAAAATACTGTTTCTCAGTATTTGATATTTTACTTCTCATGTGAACCTAGACTTAGTCTTCCAATACATCTAACAATTTTAGTTTAAAGAATCTAAAGCTATTGTGAGGTAAAGAAGAATAGTATAAAAGGTAACATACACATTTCCTAAGTTTTCTAATCATTTTCTAGAAAAAAAACACTATTCCAATAACTTGAATTGTTTTTATATCTAATCTTTGGAAATATTTAAACATAAATATTTAAACATATAGAAAGCCAAGAGGTCTGTTAAAATAAATAATATGGTGAAATAAAAACATTACTACATGGATTTTTTTTTGAAAATTGTCCCTGGAAAAAAGATTTATTTTCAATTAATAAATAAAACAAAAGTAAAATGACACATTAAAGATTAGAACTGCACACACATGACAGATGAAAAAATGTCAAATGGGGAACTACATCAAACTATTTCCCCAACAGGAATTTAGGAAAGGATCTGGCCTGGTATCATTTGGGTTCTACCAAAATGCCGTAAGTAAGAAAGAAGAATGCTAGGAAGCCCAATGATTTGGAAGAGCTTGAGCTCCCTTGTTAGGACACATAGCAATGTAGATTTCAGTGGGACTAGACATTGGCATGAGCCTTCACCTTTCTTTCTTTCATGCTAATAATAAAAAAAAAGTTTAATCAATGGAAAAAATAAACCATGAACAGACTTTAAATGTAAATATAGTAGAGATGAGCAATGATGTAGAAAAAATAGTGAAAACCCTAGAATAAATATGGGAATTGGATAACTACAGTATTGTGCATTGATAAACCACCACAAAGGTATATGCCCCTGCAAGTACCTGAGTGTTTAACCACAGACTAGGCTTAACTAGAGCTGCTTTTTCAATAATTATATTTAAAAATGAATGATGGGGTAGCACTAAACCCATTTTACTATGAACTGATCCTTTCCCATTTTCTCTTTTCAAGGAAGTCGAAGTGAATGAAGCCACTTTACCTGGTGGGATCAGCCTACAACAGATGAAGGAAGAACTTCCATGGTACCTCTGCCATTGACGGCAGTGTTCAGGGAAATAGAATTGTTGGTGAGTCATCGGACTGCTAAGCTGTTCTAATACAATGGCAGTTTTGATGGGTATTTTGACAGTGAAAGAATCCATAAGGTCAGAGCAAGTTTTTAAGCCCATTTCTGGTGGAAGCATAAGCATGTACTTATTACATAAGGTAAAAAAATGTCAGAAGAGGAGGGAAAAAAGAATGAATACATTTCACAATCAGGATAATGTTGAAAGCATTAGAAGATGCCAATGTCAATCTAGTTATTAAGTCCCTCAGCCCAGCCTACACCCTCTCCAATGTGGGACCCCTTGGGGGATGTCTGACTGCCGGTATAGGCCTAATCCTACAGGGGTCAGGCCTAAACCGGCAGTCAGACATTCCTCTCACAATCCGGGACTGCTGGCTCCCAACCATTCAGGTGCCTGCCTGCCTGCCTGATTGCCCCTAACCACTTCTGCCTGCCAACATGATCACCCCCTAACACCCCCCTGCCAGTCCGATTGCCCCCAACTGCCTTCCCCTGCCTGCCCGGTGGTCTCCCACAACTGGCCTCTCCTGCCAGCCTGGTCACCCCTAACTGCCTTCTCCTGCTGGTCATCTTGTGGAGATCATCTTGTGATGACATGGGGGTGGCCATCTTGTAACCACATGGGGGCAGTCATCTTATGACCACCTGGGGGTGGCCATTTTGTGTGAAGATGTGATTGTCAATTTGCATATTACCTCTTTATTTTATAGGACTAGGGGCCCAGTGCACAAAAATCTGTGCACTTGGTGGGGGGGGGGAGGCTCCCTCAGCCTGGCCTGTGCCCTCTCACAGTCTGGGATCCCTTGGGAGATGTTCACCTGCTGGCGTGCCTGGTGAGGGGCTGATGGCTGTTTGCAGGCTGGCAAAGCCTCCCTAGTGGGGACACTCACCCCATGGGGGTGTGGCCAGCCTAGGTGAGGGGCTGAGGGCCATTTTCAGGCTGCCCACAGCTCCCATTGACCCAACGTCCCAGCGAGGCTGGCTGGAATTAGGTTTCTGGGGTTTATTTACCTTCTATAATTGAAACTTTGTTACCTTGAGCGGAGGTCTAGGTAGGCAATGGAAGCCTCCTGTTTGCTTTAGCTCCATGGCTTCTGTAATTGAAACATTGTTGCTTGAGCAGAGGCCCACCAGCCTAGTCAGGCAGTTGAAACAGAAGCCTCCTGTTTATTCTAGCTCCGTGGCTGCCGGCCTCCATCTTGGCTGGGTTAATTTTCATGCAGCAGCTCTGATTTGCTGGGAGGTGTGGTTTGGCTGGTGGGCATGGCTTAGGTATCTTGGAGTGATGGTCAAATTGCATATTACTCTTTTATTAGACTAGATTTTTTTAAAATTGCTTTAGAGAGAGGGAGGGACAGAAACATTGATGAGAGAAACATCAATTGCTTGCTTCCTGCACTCCCCCTACTGGGGATCTAGCCAGTAACCTTGGCATGTGTCCTGACCGGAAACCAAAGCAGCCATCTCTGGGTGCATGGGACAATGCTCAACCAACTGTGCCATACAAGCCAGGACTTAAGTTTGTCTTCACACACACACATATTGGTATTATTGATCAGTGTAGAAGTTTCCTGGCATACTAGTTCTTCAAACACTTGAAAATGAAAGAAAATAAACTCAGTATTTCCAGTGACCTCCAATACTCCCAGATTTATATGTAGAAGATAAGGTTTTTGAATCAAATCCTTGGTCAACGTTAAGAATTTTGTTCTTGAAGCACAAGCAAAGCTTGTGAGAAAACCAAGATGCTTCTAACTGTGAAGTTAGATCTCATCTCGGGAATGCCAAGTTTAAAACAGCTGTGCTGCATTTGGCTACGATGAGACTAGCTCAGGAGAATAACTGGGTATAGTCGCTTGTAAATGAGTTTCTGGATACACTTGGCCCAGAAGAATGATGGGGAGGCCCTCTTTTGACTAATAACACATTTTATGCTCTTGAGTATGTCTTCATATCTGTGTCAGAGCTGAAATCAATGAGCTGTGGATAAAAAAATGGGGTGACTATATGGAAGATGCCAGAAAAAACGATTCCATTTAAACATTTCATTTGGGCCAAAATAATTTGTTTGAAATGCTGAATTCTGCACATGGAAATTACAGGCTGCAGATCTGGGGACCGACTAGTAACAAGTCATTAGCCAGCTCTGAGATCGGCAGGCTGAAAGAAAGAAGGAGCTAAGAGGCTAAAGTGAACTCCACGAAGGAACTGGGACTTTGGGAGAAGGGAATTTCAGAGTGAAAGAGGGCTCTTCCTCGGGCCTGAGAAGAACAACTAGCTATTCCAGCTGGGTCACAGGAATTGGCTTCTCTGAAAGATTACTTCCAGGAAGAGCAGCTCTGGGGTGGAGATGGACTTTGGGTGTTTTCATATTGGAGTCTAACATTTGGAACTCATCCTGTATCAGGTCTGGGACTCCTCAGATTGTTACGAGCAGTCAGGGCCTTTCGGGATTAATCAAAACCCAGCTGCATGGAGAATGGCCGGCCGAGGCCAGCAAAGGGCCTGGGGAGTGGTGCCTATTTAGAGAAAATAGAGAAAATTTCTGCCCTCCTTCAGAAATCTAACCCCAGCTGCTGTGGCACAAAGACGAAGGGGCTGGAAACCATAAGCCCTGGTCCTCCACTCGCAGCATCCAATAGGATTGTTCATCTTGAAAGAGACGGCCCCAGCATCCTTGCCCCTTTGTAAGGCTGCACTCTTCATGTGTGTGTGTTAGCATGTTCCAGAATGTTCACACTTCATATTTTCCTGTATGGCTTTGAGATGCATCTGGGAAAACGTCGGTGCTGCCAGTTTCCAAGATGAAAGGCAGATGCTGAACTTGGATTATCAGGACTACCAGGATGTTTTGGAAAACATTGTTCTCCAGTAAAACTTCAGCTCTTGGTGGGATTCCTCAGAAATGCACATTTTGATTTTATTTTACTTTCATTGGATGGGCAGCGAAATGGAAGTCTAGAGGGATTAAGTGACCTGCCTTAGATCATTTTTATAAAAATGAAAAAAAAAAAAGTATTGAACTAATTCTCTAGATTTTAGATTGGATGAAAAAAAAGATCATGTGTATTTTCACTTCCTAACAAATCACTCACCACATCTCCCCGAGGGCAGAGCTTGCTCCTCCATTGTGCAACTTTCCTTTATCCAGAACCCGCCTGCGTCAAGGGCAGGAGAGCTACTGAGGTTATACTCTTTCAATGCAGTACTTACATTTTAAACCTGTAGGAATGATAGTAGAAAAACTGACTTGTGAAGGTAAAGTCAAGGAATAGTTTATGAAGAAAAACAACTACCTTTAAACAAGCCAAGGAAAGCATGGCTATGTCACAGGCTTTTGTGAATGCAGATATGATTAAGTAAAATCAATGAAAGTTTACAGTGGCCAGAGAGTTGGGGAGGAAGAGGAGAGAGAGATACAGAGATAGAAATAGAGGCAGAGCTGGAGAGAAAGAGGACACACCATAGAATAGTCAGATAGAGATGATAGCACAGATAGGAAGCGATATTGGGTGCCTGGGAGGTGAGCATGCAGTAAGTGCAAATGTTTAGACTGTTATAGAGAAGTGCTGAGTCACGTTATAAATAGAATAGCTAATAATACATTCACGAGTTAAGATTCTGTTTATGTATCATGAGTTTGATTCAGGAGGAGTTTTATTGTTTTACTATGGAATATCCTAATTCTTTTTAATGTTGAAATTTGTAAAAATGCTAATTTTGTTTAAGCCCTCATGAAAAGGACACAAAGTTGCAAAAGGCAACCGCTTTATTTCCACTGACAAGGAATGAGATCTAACACAGTTAATAAGTATTTATCAACTTAACAGTTTATGTTAATGTGTTCAACCTAACCTCCTGCTTATTAGAATGAAATGAATGCGTTATTAGAAATTATAGTATAGGTCAAGCGGAAGCTAGCTCTACATAATATTATTGCCGAGTAAATAAGTAACTACTTGCCAATTGATTTTTCTAAAGGAGACATCAATTGAAACAAGTGATTAAAGTTGACAATGGAATTATATGAATGACCTAATTAATGAAATCTCTAATCTTTCCCATGTTGATGGATATTATCCCCTGGTTTCACATGGTGTACATAAACATGCATGCATTGCAACAAGACACCCATCACTGGATGCAAGCCACGCTTAGAAACCTACTGTGGCATCTGTGGATTCTGACATAGCATTCTTTTTTTTAAAAAAAATAAATTTATTGGGGTGACATTGGTCAACATGAACATATAGGCTTCAGGTATGATTTCTATGTTATAAGATCTGTCTATTGCACCATGTGCCCACCACCCAAAGTCATGACATATCATCCTAGTTTAAGCTTTCTCTCTAACTTTCTCTGTTGTTATTTCTTTTTCTTTTTCTTTTTACTGCCACCGACTTGGTGACTGTTGACTTGGCAAAGCCCTTAACCAGATCCCAGATAAAACAGCCATTTCAAAACATCAAACCTTCTTCAGCAGCTTTGGATTAAGGGTCCTAACCTTAAAAATAAAGTCCTGCTTCCATCACCCCTTCTCTTTGTAAATACGATAAACCGATGGCTATTTTGCACACACTCCCTGACAGCAGTATGATAATGTCACTCTTCAAAGAAGTTCTTACTTATTGGTTACCTTTTGATGGGCTTATCAGCTGCCAGAAAATAACGGATAAGTATTTTGGTGAAGTCGGTCATGCCAGGCCTATAATTGAGCACATCCCGTGTGCAGTCTGAGAATGACAGGTGGGTCTCCGTGGTGCAGACATGTGACAGAATTAGAACTACCCTCATGCTGCTGTGTGGCTCCCCAGCCGTTGTAGATTTCGGGTATAAAATGCTACTTCCCAATGAGGACCAGTCCATAGAAGAGCTTAGATTAAAGGGTGATGTGCCCACATCATTAGGATTTTTGAAATTGCTAATAACACCACTGCCTTATATCCAGTTCACTAACATCAGCTTGTTAGCCACAATTTTTAAAAGTTCATAGTTGCTGGCATTGTCAAGGCAGGATTTTCAATTTAAAAACGATGTTTCTTTCTGATCTGCTAGATCCCAACATTTGTAACTGCACAACAATGTACATGAGATAGATGAGCCTGTTTTTCCTACATATAAAACATAACACATAACGTTTGATGCTTGTGTATTGGTACTTTTGTGAGCAATAAAAATACATCGCTTCATGGATAGTACTCTACCACATACTTAAAAAATGTGTGGAAATAAACAATTTCAAAGGTTTCAGTGAACAAACAGGAGGGTTATGTGTTGGGTGGGACTATCTTGTATTGTTCAAACATATTAACCTACAGCTGTGCTTTATTATTCTGTTTAGCATTTATCAAGCCTAGCACAAATAAAATGTACACACAGGCTCAAATACTAATAGCAGCATTTTTCTTTTCCCAAATACACTTCATTTGGAATTAATAATCACCGATATAAATGTCAATGAATTTAATTATGCAAACAAAATCACAGAGGCAAAAATCTTTGCATTCACTGATATCTAATTTGAAACCCACAAAATACCTGATGGGTCTTAAAAGGAATAGAATGTAAATAATGTTTTTCTTCATATTTTTCTAAATATGACCTAGAAGTCTATATTTCATTAGCTATATGACTTGGAATAGTGTTCAGTGATGCTGTAAATGTGTGTAATTTTTATAGGCAGAAAAACACGAAGTGGGTTCAGAATGTAGTGTGATGAATTCTGTATATTTGCTGAGAGTTACATGAGCATGTAGATGTTAATTCTTACATTTATAGAACGTCATTTTTGTCATTTCAAGTTCATTTTCATTCAGTCTTTTTCACTTAAGCATGCGTCAATGTATTTATAATAAATGAGAGTACATGTAAACCTTCCAGAATATCTCTGGGAATACGGAATTATATTAATAACACTCTTAATGTCATTTATTTGACATGGGATCTGATTATGCCATTAAAGACCTAGTTCTCTGATACTCACACAGGGATTCGAAATAACTGAATTGGGGAAACATCCCAGAAACTAGGAATAGTTATTTTTAAATTCAATGGCAGAACTCACACGTTTAAAATGGTACCACTCACAGTTCCTCCTCTTCAGGAATGTTAACTCTCATTTGAGAGGAAGTTTATGTATTCATGAAAGTTAGAAAACCACTTGGAAGCGATCTATAAAATGTAGAGAGAGTGTCAACCTGCATGTGACATTCGGAGGGGCAATTGGAACCTGAGGAAGCTCAGGGTGCACTGGTGTGGGTTCAGGCCGGCTCCATGGAGGGGGCAAATCTGAGAGTTAAAAATGCGCAGGATTGTTCTTAGTAGAGAGAGGGCACATGGGAGCAGACGCAAAGGCAACTGTGAGCGTGTCAGGAAGCGAAGCTGGTGGTGAGTATGGAAAAGAGTCAAAAGGCTCTAGGCTGAACATTGCTGGATTGAAAATGTAAAACTGAGCAGGCCCTGGCTGGGTGGCTCATTTGGTTGGAGCGTTGTCCCTGTACCCCGGAAGCTCATTGGTTAGATTCCTGGGAAGGTCATATACCTAGGTTGCAGGCTTGATCCCAAGTTGGGGCACATAGGGGAGGCAACTGATCCGTGTTTCTCTCTCCCATCGATGCTTCTCTTTCTCTCTTTCTCATTTTCCTTCTCTCTAAAAATCAATAAAAACATATCCTCGGGTGAGGATTGAAAAATAAATAAAGTGAAATGGAGTCAGTTCATACAGGTCCTTGCTGCTGTTTGGCGGGTTTTACATTTGTCCTGTGTGCACACAGAAGCCACTTTTGTTAACAAAGAGACTACGCAGTAAAAGTGCCTCCATCACTAACCTGGAAAACCTGCATGACATAGAGCAGTGACGCTCAGGAACCAGATCGCCAACTATTCAAAACGGGGAAAGAGGTGACGATGGTCCATGTTGGGGCAGGTGCAGTATGGCACGGGAAGGAAGAAACAAACCAACGGGTGTGGAATGAATGACGAGACAGAGGTGACTCCATTCTGCAGCTGAGGAAACAGGGTGACAGGACGGCCATGAATAGAAATGGGAAGTTTGACAACAGATACATTTTTTATTAGTGCATACGCTCAAGCTCAACCTCAAAACATGACCACCTGCCTGGCTATATCTGGGAACAACTGGAAGTGGGTTGAGCATAAATGTCTGAGTAGAAACGGCCCGGTGTAATGATGAGCCCGCAGGGGGCCCTTGGGATGGCAAGGCTAGCTGAGCCATCTGAGGCACTGGTGAGGCAAGTAGAGATGGAGAGTGGGAGTGCTGGGAATTTTGTAAGAGAACCAGTGGAAAGAGGAGCAAAAAGGGAAACAGAGACACTAAGAAGGTATTAGAAGAGCAAAGGAAAGGCAGAGGAGTTTTCAAAGAAGCAGAGGGTCCTGATGTGGAAGCCGCAGAGAGGGAGTGTGCTCAGTACCTGGGAGACCATCTGCACGTAGGCTCCTCCCCTGTTCTCTAAGGGTTGTAGGAGATTAGATGAAAGGGCTGGCTGGGGAGGGGATCACTGAACACAAATGTTCATTTCTCAAGATGGCAAGTTTCAATTGATATTTTAGATGCGTTTCCCTCCTCTCAGGGAATGAGCAGCCCACTCACTCAGCTTGCTTCTCACTGGAATTCAGCGGCTCGGCTGAACTAATTTAAGTTTTTGAGCATAAGAACAGCTGCAAGTTTGTATTTAAATTTCATCTGCTCTCTGTCCTCCTTAATGTTCCAGTAACAATCCGTCTTCCTTTCAAGTCAGACGATTTCATAAGGGTGTTGGCCACCTACTGAGAGGGAGTCTTCAAAGGGGAAGGCCCTGGCAGGGCTGTGCTGAGTGAAGCAAACATGCTTAGTCGGCAGTGGGGGCTGTGAGAACTGAACTGGGACTGGGGCGTGATTCAGAAGAATGAGCTCCATTCTTTTCCCTGATGCTCCAGGAAAGCCAGAGCATCCTGGGAAACGGCAGAACTCAGAGCACTGGAATGTCACTGGGGTACATTATGCCCTGTGATTAAAGTGTTCCCACTATAGGATTCCAGCAGACGTGTAGTTAAACCCATAGAACTGAACACTGAATCGATTCTTTAAACACTGAAGATTTTCTAAGTAAACGACTCAGGTCCCTTTAAGTAAGAATAAGGGGCAGAACCACATTTTATTTGGTTTATAACAAAGATTTCTGATAAGACTTTATCCTAATACTAGAAGGGGCCATGGGTTAGTTTAACACAGAATAAGTGGCTTGAGTTTAATCATCTTCAATGCATAAGTGAAATGAGACAAAAATCCACAATGACTATTGACAATTAGAAAACTTTTAATATCAACGTAAGTCCTATGTTTAAGAGACTGAGATTGTAACTGATTTTTTTCCTTCTTCTCACTGAACAGCTTTGCATGTAAGTAGCCTTTCTTTTTCTGTTGAAAACCCGATTCCATCCATAAATCTTTTTAAACTAGAGGCCCAGTGCATGAATCTGTGTACCTTGAAAGGGACTGTGGGCCACGAAGCTGTGGTGGGCATAGGGGCAGGTCTTGGCCCACCCTCTGTGTCCCCACCCAGCCCCTCCCACCATGGCCTCTGGCCCCATGTCTGCTGGCAGCCCCACTCCCACCACCGCTGCTCCCAAGTGCTGACAGTGTGAAGCAATTGGGGCCAGTGCCAGCTTGCAGGTTCGGCTGCTGCCCTGATGATTGCCCCTCAGGAGCAGGGGAGGTGGAGTAGCCCTCAGGAGCAATCGGGGCCAGCAGTCACTGCTCCCACCTGCTGACAGCATGGAGTGATTGGACCCATGCCAGGCGCCAGTAGCAGTATAAGCAGTGGCTCTGGCACTGGCTGCAGGTTTGAGTGGGGCTGGCAGTGGGTGGGAGCAGTGGCTGCCAGCCCCGATCACCTCTCAGGAGCTTGGGGAGGTGGAGAAGCCCTGAGGGGTGATCGAGGCCAGCAGCCATCACTTGCACCTGATGATGACACTGAGCAATTGGGGCCAGCACTGGCACCAGCAGTGGGTGCAAGAACTGGACGGGACCGCAGCCCTCAGGAGCAAAGAATTTTCAGTAACCACCAGACGCTCTGCCCAATGACAATGACCGGCACCCTGCCTTGGTCTGGCTGCCCCACTCGCCTGCTTCACCCTCCCACCGCAGCCGATACCCACCATGTTCTGCACACCCCCCCTGGTGGTCAGCGCACATCATAGTGACTGGTTGTCGGTTCTTGTACAGTTTGGTCTATTTGCATTACATATATATATATATATATATATAAATATATATATATATATATATCAGGAGAGTGCTCCTTTAAATGAAGGCCCCTGAAGAGACCCATATCTGCCCATCTGGTGGTAACCTGTACCAGGTAGGACCACATGTTCACACTCAACCTCAGCATGAATTGATAACTAAAATGTGACAATTGTGATAATTAAACCAGCTAAGCAAGCAGATGATGTCTTTCATGAATTCAAAGCAGCTTAAGGTGAAACTCAGTGTGCTCTCCAATTACCCCAGACATGGCTATATCCCTCTCCACCATGGCGCTGTGGCTTTTGATACACAAAATCTGATGTCTGACAAAACCTGGGTTGAAGACAAACAAAGGGTGGATGGATTGTAGACTGTGTAAGAATGAGCCCCTCTGAAAGCTGCTCTTGATTAGCCTGGCTGAGTAGGTCAGAGAAAGATGTTTTCCAATCAACCTAACATTTGTGAAGAAATTATATTTTCCTGCATCCTTCTCTAAGAGCTAGGGGAGTTCAGATCTTTGGTTTATAGGAAAAATCCCAATTCATTAAAATAATGAAGGAGAAAAAATAAAAGCAAATTACTGTACTTTCATACTGGGGTATAATTTTAACATTTATATGCATAGATTCCATTAGCAGTGAAGGGACTTAAAAATTTCATCATCCTTCAGAAATGTAATCAAAAAATCCTAAAATGGGAAGCACAGGGCCAAAGATTATAAGTGTATGTATCTCTGGTCTTCAAAAGTGAGCTCGGTCAAGAGGAACATAACTAATTTTAGGATAAATTTCTAATTATTACCTATACAACTAAATTGTTCATGCCTGTCCTCTACAGTCACTACCAGCTGATTAAATAACATTGATTGCATGCCAACAAATACCCCGAATGCATACCATGTAAAAACACTGAATATGATTTGATTTAAATTTGTGCTTTTCATGAGCTGTCTATCTAGAAATGTGCACAAGCCTGGCCAACATGGCTCCAGTGTGTGAACCAGGAGGTCATGTTTGGATTCCTGGTCAGGGGACATGCCCAGGGTGCAGGCTTGGTACTGAGATTGTGGGCTCAGTCCCCAGTGTGGGGCAAGCAGGAGGCAGCCGATCAATGATTCCCTCCCGTCATTGATATTTCTATCTCTCTCTTCCTCTCTGAAATCAATAAAAATATAGCTTAAAAAATAGATGAATAAAAATAAGCACAAGCTTGGGCTGTGTCGGAGGGCCAGGTTGGAAAATGACAAACACAATTTGTGCCTTATCTGGGAAGTTGTTTAGGGTTATTGCATGATTAACTTTGAAACTTGCCTTTTCCTTACATGTACTGTAGGCATGGAAGAGCTAAAGTCAAATCTCTGAGATCCTCCAATCGACGGAGGATGTTGACAGTTTAAAAGAGTAATTTGATTTCAAGATTTTAGTGCCCAATAGTAGCCTATTCTAGGTTGTTCCCACTTTGGAGGCTGCATTTTAGCTGCAGAGAGCCAATGGGTATAAAATCATCTTGGAGTTGGAGCAGCTGATCAGAGTGAGCAGAACAGAGACACTGTTCCTGGGCATTCAGTTGGAACTTAATAGTGAATTATGCTGGGGGAAAGTGAATGCTTTTAGAATTACTTTGGATATTTGCAGGCATGATTGAAGGCATGATTTGAGGAAACACCCATTCCAGTGCAGACTGATGACAGTCAGCAAGGACAAAGAAGATGAGTAAAATAAACTTAAAAAAGTAACCTGAGGATAGATCTGTAGTCCTCTAAATTAATGGGTATGCTAAATAGACACAGGGAATATTTTGGTGGTTACCATATGGGAGGAGGTTTGAGGGGGATGGGTGAAAAAGAGGAAGAGATTAAGAAATAGAAATTGGCCGTTACGGAATAGTAATGGGAATGTAAAGTACAGCATAAGGAATACAGTCAATAATTCTATCTAATAAAAGAGTAATATGCAAATTAGACATCACTCCATCACAAAAATGGTCGCTCCCATAGCCACAAGATGGCCTCCCCCATAGTCATAAGATGGTATTGCCCAGTCCAGCTCAGCCCAGTGGTCAGGCCTGTTAGCCAGGCAGGTGGCAGGGGAGGCAGGGGGCCCCTAGGGGCAGAACAGGCTATCAGAGGGGGCTAGGCATCCCCTGCGCAGGCCAGAGGCATTTGCCAGAGGCCTCAGGCATGGGCAAGGACAGAGCTGGTAATCAGAGGGGTATGAGGGTGGCCTACCCAGGCATAAGGCCTGGGCAAGGCCGGAGATCACAGGAGCCTGGGTTTCGCAGAGCCAGCAATTGGAGGGGCAGTGGTGGAGCCTGTGATCGCAGGGGTCAGAGAACCAGTGGAACCAGCAAAGCAGGGGTCTGGGGGTCCCCTGCCCAGGCCTGCAGCCTTGGCCAGAGGCTACAGTGGGGCAGGGGTGGAGCCCGTGATCTCAGGGCCTGGGCAGGGGTGAAGCCAGCAATGCAGCAGTCTGGAGGTCCTCTTCCCAGGCCTGTAGCCTTGGCCAGAGGCTGTAGTGGGGCAGGGTGGAGCTGGCAATGGCAGGGGGAAGGATCAGAGCCAGTGATCGCAGAGGCCTGGGCTCTGTGAAACCAGCAATCAGAAGGGCTTGGGTGTCTTCTCCCAGGCCTGCAGCCTCAGCCAGAGGTTACAGGCCTGGGCAGGGATGGAGCCGGTGATTGGAGAGAACTACAGAGGAAGCACCTTTTCTGACCACTCATTGGCTAAGCTCTCTGTACGCCACTGGTAATATTCTTAGTAACTTGGGTAATAAGAATCCAAAAAGGCAATCTAGGATTTTTCCACCACACTCCTGGAGAAAAAAAATGAAGGTTCACTGTTGGAGGGCTAAGAAATGTCATATCCTGTCCTAGCCATTTTGGCTCACTGCATAATGCCTCAGCCTGCTGACTGCAGGATCTGGGTTCAATTCTCACCAAGGGTATGTATATAGGTTGCAGGCTCCTCCCTGGCCAGTGCCCAGGTCAGGGCATATGCAGGAGGCAATCAATCAAAGTGTTCCTCTCACTTTGAAGTTTCTCTCTGTTTTTCCCTTCTCTTCCACAGTCTCTAAAAATCAATGTAAACATATCCTCAGTTGAGGAGAAAGAGAGAAAGAGAGAAAGAGAGAAAGAGAGAAAGAGAGAAAGAGAGAAAGAAAGAAAGAGAGAAAGAGAGAAAGAAAGAAAGAAAGAAAGAAAGAAAGAAAGAAAGAAAGAAAGAAAGAAAGAAAGAGATGTCATATCCTATGAAATACATATCTTGAAAATGTCTAAAGAAAGTTGTCATTTTTTCATGGTGAAGGGACTGGAGTCTGTGTTGATAAAAACATCTTGGTGGTTGTGGTGACTGGCAGTGGCTACAGCAGCAGGGTGATGGGGCTGGTGGCTTTCCCTGATTAGCCTGATCCCCTTCCACAAAGGGAGGCCAGACTGTGGCTTAGGCCCGCTCCCCAAGGGGAGCAGGGAGTGGGCCTAAGCCATCAGTTGCATACCCCCTGAGGGCTCCCAATATGTGAGAGGGGGCAGGCTGGGCTGAAGAACCCCCCCTCCCCAGTGCATGAATTTTGTGCACTGGGCCCCTAGTATTGTAATAACTATGGATGGTGTCAGGTGGAAACTAGATTTATTGGGGTCATCACTTTGTAGGTCTATAAATGTCTAATTACTAGATAGTTCATCTGAAACTAATATTACATTGTACATAAACTATAATTGAAAAAATATTAAAAAGGAAAACCATAAATTCCTAGTAAAGAGCTATTGGAAATATGCATTAGAAAGATAATGTATTTTATTGGATATACCATTATACCTATATTAAGGCCTAGCAAACCATATTTAGTTATTAACCCAATTTGTACATTTTAAATTCTTTTTCTGGTTCTAAATGTCATATTTTAAAAAATAACTTATATGTGTCAATTATATGTCAATAAAGCTAAAAAAATCACTTAGATGCATATAAAAATAATTATTTAAATTTGATAAACCCAATCAGCAACCAAATCTTAGAGTCTGATGTCTAGAATGGACAGTCTAGTTTTATAGTGTCCATTATGATTGAGCCTGTGAGACTGGCACCAGGTAAGTAAGGTGAATGGGAAAGAAAAAGTGTACTTGTTCAAAGTATACTATATAAGAACTCTTGAAATAAAACAGGAAAGTATTTCAAGTATTTGCTGGATTCACATGTGCCAAATTTCTTCAAGGTAGCCATTTTCTCTAGCTTCCAGATTTTATTTATGTTGGCTCAATGGAAACCTCTCTTTGTGGTAAAGGACATTCAAGCAGATGTCAGGCACTAAGAATAATGTCAAATATTAATTACCCAATTTAGAAATACCACTGAATTAAAATGGAATTAAACTGAATTAAAACTGATTGTTACTGAAAATTTATTAGTAAGGTGTAACCAAAATTAAACTGGTAACAGTGTAATATTTTAAACCAGATTTTTTACTATGTTGAGGTTCTAATTTGAATATGGAATGAAGGTATGTGAAATTATATGTATACTAGAGGCCCTGTGCATGAAATTCATGCATAGAGTGAGAGTGGGGGGTGGTATCCCTCAGCCCAATTTACACCCTTTCCAATATGGGACCCCTTGAGGGATGTCTGACTGTCCATTTAGACCCGATCCCACCGGAGGGATCAGGCCTTAATGGGCAGTTGGACATCCCTTTTAAAATCCAGGACTGCTGCCTCCCAATTTCTCACCTGCCGACTGCCCCTAACCACTCCCCTGCCAGCCTGATCAATGCCTAACTGCTCCTGTGCCAGCCTGATTTCCCGTAAACTGCCCTCCTCCTGCCAGGATGGTCCCCGCCAACTGTCCTCCCCTTCAGGCCTGGGTCCCCCCCAAGTGCCCTTCTTTGCTGGCCATCTTGTAAAGGCCATCTTTGACCACATGGGAGAAGCCATCTTGTAATGGTCAATTTGCATATTACTCTTTTATTAGATAGGATATATATCTGAGATTTTCCTTAACAGCAGAAATGAATGTTAAGTGCATGTCCATAATGTACTTGATTTGTAATATATATATATATATATATATATATATATATATATATATATATATATATATGTTAAGTAGTAACACTGTAAATTAAAGAATCAAAAAATTCTAACAAACAAAATTATTTAAATGCATTTAATTAATGCATTTTTGTTTTCAGGCTAATACGTCTTTCATAAATTTGCTTCAAAATTAGAATTCATTTTTATTTAATTTAACAACTAGCTATTACCATTATAATTAGTTAGTTATTAATAATAGGAAAGGAGCAAAGGAAAGGCCAGACATTATAGGCATGGTCATCTGGGCAGCTTCACCAGGAAGCTGCAATGTTACACTCCCCAGGGAGCCACCAGTCCATCCCCTGCAAGTCACTGGGGGAAGGGGTCCCACATAAGGGTAGAAGGGTGCATACACAGTGAAGCAGTGGTGACAAACGGGTGCTTGCCCGTCAGTCCAACCTGGAAACAAAGATCACTGGCTAGGAGGATGGGCCCAAATTCAGGCCCACGAAAAATTGGGAGTACATAATCCCAAGATAACGAATTCTCTCTCTCTTTTCCATGTGCTTCGTTCCTGCTTGCTTGCATTCATTTATTCCGTGACCTGCCCTAGCCTGCCATCTGGCCCTGGTAGCCATATGGCCATGACCCCACCCTCCATGGGCTGCAGCTGGGAACACAAGCTAAGCCAGCCAGATGCTGGGCTGGACTGCAATAAGGAAAGGAGACTCTGAGCAACAGCCTTGATCCCAGCTCTGCTGAAGACAGAATAGGGCCTTTTCCTTGGCAAAATGGAGAGAGATGGGACCTAGGAAACTCAGAGGCTTAAGTTCACAGAAATAAACTTTCCATGATACCTCATCTCCAGTAGGGGCCTCTGGAAATTCTTATTCCAGTGGCACCCCAAGAGATCCACTTCCACCAGCAACAGGTGGGGACACAGAGAACACCCCACCAATAACACAGCTACTTCCAAAATTATTAGGAAAGCATGATGGAGCAAAAGGTGTAGATTGCATGCTGGGAGAAATTTCTCCAGCCTGTTGCTCTAGGTATCACAAGTGTTCACATAGAGGAAGACTTAGCTCAAAAATACATGGAAAGAACTGCTCTTCCAAATCCATACTTAGAACAACAGCAAGTTTATTTTCACTGAGTTTATTCTACAAATATTTCATTTCTAAGAAGGGCCCAGAGAAAATATATATCGTATTAGTATATTAGCATGTTATAAAATACGAGTACTGTATACTTACTGAGAAAAATAGTTTATAAGCAATTATTTAAGTTTTGAATTAGGATCCAATGCGCACTTTGTAGTTGCAACTTAAGACATTGTTATTTGATCTAAGCTTTGGTTGCTATGCATTATTTTGAAAGAATTAAAATAAATGGAGGCATAGCTGCAGGACTATTTTTTTTTCTTTTTCATGCCCATGTTGCTTAAATTCTAGTCAGTGGTTTAGAAATCTTGAACCTCTATGCTCTTTGAACTCTTTGAATTGTCTTCTTAGATTGTAGGACTGAGACAGAAGCTTTTGATGCCTAAAGCTAATGGACATTCTCAGGAAGCCAGTAATTTTTCATATCAAAGGGAGAAAAAATACAATTGCAATGCTTATCAATTATACAGCAGGAAAACATGTGATCATTGCATCAATCAAAGATGAGTACTAAGAACAACGTCAAATGAAACACCTATATCAAGATCCAGAAAGTTTGGAACTTTAAAAAATAAACAAATAAAACAATATTTCAATTTTTCCCCCAATAAGAGGCCACAGCAATAAAACTTCCAAGTCTGTAATAGCATCATATAAGAAGAAATCTGAAACTACCAATTTGTACTTCTTTTTTAAAAAAATATATTTTATTGATTTTTTACAGACAGGAAGGGAGAGGGATAGAGAGTTAGAAACATTGATGAGAGAGAAACTCGGATCAGCTGCCTCCTGCACACTGCCTACTGGGGATGTGCCCACAACCAAGGTACATGCCCTTGACTGGAATCGAACCTGGGACCTTTCAGTCCGCAGGCCAACACTCTATCCACTGAGCCAAACCAGTTAGGACCCAATTTGTACTTCTTAATCCCTCCATTTTTCACCTAGCCCCCCAAGCACCCTCCCCTCTGGAAACCATCAGTTTGTTCTCTGTGTCTATATCTAAATAGTCACCAGGATGTAAAGTACAGCATAGGGAACACATCAATGGCAAAGTACTAACTATGTATGGTGCCAAGTGGGTGCTTGAAATATCAAGGAACATTGTTTAAAGTATGTGATTGCCTATCCACTGTGCTGAACACCTGAAGCCAACGTAAAATAATATTGACTGTCAACTGTAACTGACAAATAAAATTTAAAAATAAATAAAAAACTAAAAAAGAAGAAGACGTGTATTTGGTCTTTCTTCCTGGTTCCTGGCAAAGGGATCCTAAAACCCTTATTTCCTGATACGGTCAGAATAGCATCTTTTTGTGGTAAAAATGGTAACTTTCTTATTAGGATATTTTATCACAAAAATATGTAAAAAGAAAACTCCCAGTAACTATAGTCAGTTTACGCTTTATTATTCCTATCTTTAAGACAGAAAGCCTTGAACTAACTGGGTTAGTCAAATAACTCCTTATCTGGGAAACAAAGTTCCATATGATGTCCAACTGGTAGATAAACTTATCAGTATGCCATGAAAAAAAAATTAACTTTTCTAGAACTCAGTGTAAATAATGAGAATAGTTCCACAGGATTTTGTCAGCAAAACACAACTATTTAATGTGTTTGTCAAAATATGTTATTTCCCCTGAGGGACCAGGATGCTTCCTCCTGTCCCTTAATGAGAACCTTATAATTGAGGGTGCCTCCATTTCTTTCCTCTGGCTACCAGAAAGTTCAAACAGAATATGAAGCTTAGTGACTAGATACATCCTATGATTGGCACATTTATGTCTTCCTTGTCCTAGGTACTAATCTTCCATAGTTATAGTTTATTATTTCACTATTGTTTCCTTTCATTTAGATATTTTTTCAAATTCTTTGTGAAAAGAATATGACAATGTAAAAATAATTTGATTAGTGGCACTGAATCCAATATTTTGAGTGCTCACTAAGTTTGCATAGTGTGTCTTACATGGATGATTTAGATGAGTTGACAAACTTCTCTTCACTCCAACTACACACACACACACACACACATACAGACATACAAACACATAAACACACATATATACACACAGGTTCTTAGAAGAAAATTTTGTGGTGTTCTCTCACTCTACACATGGAAAGCTCACAGTTTGGTCAGAAAAATGTTAGAGGAATTAGATCTGTTTTGAACAAACAAAAAGACAAAATACAAAAGCATATTCAATAAGAAGACAAGCCATAACCTTGAATAGGGATAAATTCCCCAGAAACATGGATATATTTTTTAAAAATACCTAAGATCGTAATTTAAAAATCGTGATTAGCAATGTGGAAGGTAGATTCCTGTTAATCCAACTTTGGTGGTTGTTTTGAAATCATTGTATACCTACTTCCCTTCATCATACTTTTGGGAGCTCACTCATTCTGATATTTAGGTAATATCCTCTATTACCAAGTTATATCTGCCATCTTCACCTTTTCCCACCTATTAGGCCAATCTGGAAGAAAGTGTTGAATCAGGTGAACAAGACGTGACATGATCGCCGAAGCCCTTTGCAACAATGGAAGTCTATAATAATATGGAAATGTACAACTTTAGAATGAGAGAAGAACTTAGAAATAATTGGTCTAGTCCTCTAATTTTACAAATGAAGTCTTGGATACTAAGTGTCCAAGGTGATACAACCAGCTGAAGTCACCCGGTTCTTTTCCCATCACTTCTGTGTTCCCAGCTTGATGTGATGTGCTTGAGAACGGGCACCACCATGTATGATTCTTCCAACTCCAATTCCAGTAAGAGGGCTCTAGTGTCCGATGGTATATATGTCCCAGCGTTAAGAAGGTTTCTCTACCCCAGAATCCTTGCCCTGAAGTTCCAACACTGAGAAATTAAGGCTTACACCTTTCATTTCTCATGTAGCGTTTGGTTTTGGCACAGCCCAACAGTACACGAAGCGATGAGGAGCGAACCTAATGAATGAATTCCCAGGTCCCATGTAGAGGAATAATTAATCCATTTGCTTCTCATTTGGGTTCTGTGCCTCCCCTAGAATGTGTTATTAGCGCTGAGCAGATGCCCTCCACCAAGGGCTTTCCTCACAATGAAATCAGAGCCTGGAGAGTCAGGGTGCTGCTGCCAGCTCCACAGGCAAACTGGGCACTCCGAGTCCTGGAAACAGACGTTCTTTCAACGAAAACCTTGAACTTCCACAGTTAACTCAAAACGACACTAGAGTCTATTCACCTGCACCTTTTGACTTTCTGAGCTGTATGCATATTTCCCCCTCAATCAAAAGTGTACAAAATCACAGAAGTCACACCAATGTGGGAAGTTGTTTAAAAGATATCAATTCTATTTGGAAAGACTGTTACTCAGAGCCTGAAACTAAAATTTAGGTCCATTTTTATGGTCTGGATGCCCAGAAAGTGGATGGATGTCTGAATCAGTTCGCTTGGATGTTACAGTTATCTCAGCCACTTCATTTGGCTGCCCAATTGTAGAAACCCAGGGGTTAACAACTGAAAGTATGTTTTGGAGTTGTGTCAGTCATAGTTCTACAATCTCCAGGAAAGAAACTCAGTCCCAGTTATGTTTGATTGACTTGTCCCAGTTTTAGCATGTGCTACCCATGTTAAAAAAAAAAGCAAAGCAAAGTAAGCTGAGGGGTAAAAACCGAAAGCCTAGTAGATATATTTCAGGACCTAGAATAACACTTCGCACATCATATGCAGTCAATAAATATTATCTCTCTCTGGCTTCCAATATCACTTTTCCCTGGTATAATATATTTCTTCATGTTGCTCCTGTCTTCTAGAGGGATGTATTTAAATTATTCTCTTTAAATCCTCCTTTTCCTTCACTTTTCCCTCCTGCTAATCACTTCCACCAACTCCCTCTCCTCTTACTGATGTCAAGTTAAGTACACTAGTGAGAAATGAAAGAACTGATCGAATCATCTCACCTGCCTCCATGGATGGCTGCTGAAACGCCATATCCCAAAGAGCACCCTACATTGTGCTGCCCTTTTACACAAAGGTCAGAGAATGAATTCTGGGAAGGCTGGGTAGAAGCAGCACCAATTATCCCTAAAGTTATGCCTAGAATTCTCCCTGGGAACCCAAGGCTGTTTTATCATATATGAGCTCCATGAGCTGTTCTCATCACATCCCCAAATTAGCTGGGGTGCAGTAACAGAACGATAAGATACAGTCAACGGAACACGACTCATGTTTCAAGACCAGGAGAATGGATCTGGCCTGGCCTTTGCTCTACCCATTGGGCAGGTGCTGGGAGTTTTGCTATCGGAAGAGTCGTGCTTGGTGCTTTATAGATCTTACTAATTTTGTCAAAAGATGAAGGACTTGTCACTTGCCAGGTAAAATGGCATTTTTGTGTGAGTTTATATGAATTTTTACAAAGGGAGGGTACATATTTTTTCCTAATGTGCTTTTGAAGTCTAGGAGATAGATCTCACCAAATCATTTTTTATTTGGCATCTATGACTAGTATGTACCAGGTACGGTTCCAGTTGTTGACAATTTTCCTGATATTCTAGGATTTCGTATTACTTATTTTTCTTCTGTTAGCTTGCTAAAAGTTGGATAATAAAGTTGAATAAAATACATGATCACTGTTTATTTTTAATGACAAACTAATGTTATTGATAAAATCATGATCACATTTTAATTCGCCAATGGCTTTTGTTGTTCTTAATCCTTTTTGTTCAGTAACAAGCTTTAATATTGGTATAGTATTTGAAATTTTAAATAATTTTCAATCAGTTAATATACCATATATTCCTAGAAGGCAGGGATTGTATTTTTATTTTATAAATGATCAAGACTGGAATCATCTGTGTAGGTTATCATTGTCTATCAAACTTGCTACCTTCCTTAGTTGGGAAGGAGAGAGGAGCAGCGGAAGGTGCCTTTGGCTGGGATAGGTCAGGAATCAACATGAGGCAGCGTTGAACAACGTTTCAATTATGAAGTGAATGAATAATATTATGAAATCTCATGGAAATTATAATAAATTATTTCCGAGAACAGGAAGGGCAATGCAAATGAAAATCCCATAATGTTTATCCCATCCCCATTGACTATGCAAGAGTTGAATTTTGAAAAATTAGACACACTAAAAAAGTTCACCTATTTCATTTTAAAAACCTAAACTGAACATGTCAAAAAACCCCAACCTCTTCCTGAGCTTCAGTGTTGCGTGCATGAAGGCATGTTTGCAGGTATGGATATCTGACAGGTCACTTTGGAATGTGCAATCAACTGAGCGCCACAGGTGTCTCTACTAATTTCATAGGAGAGAGTAAGACTAAGAGAACTTGCTAAATACCCAGCAATCACCTCTGGGTGATCGCCAATGCCAAATGAGTTAGATGAATATAGATATTTTATTTAAAAAATATTTTTATAGATTTCAGAGAGGAAGGGAGAGGGAGAGATATATAAACACCAATGTTGAGAGAGAATCATTAATTGGCTGCCTCCTGCATCCCCCACACTGAGGACTGCGCCCACAACCCAGGAATGTGCCCTGACCTGTAATTGAATTGTGACTCCCTAGATCATAGGTGGATGCTCAACCACCGAGCAACACCATCTGGGTGGTATAGATATTTTAAACAAAATGAAAAATTATTAATTTTATAAAATAATACATCACTGTACACTAAAATGTAAAGTTATGTCATCACAAATTTACACAGTACATCAGATATGCATGCATTGCCAGGGGATAGATTATGAGCAGTGTCAGTAACTTGGCATCTGGTTTTCCAAGTTGGCAGCAAGTTCCCTTCACTGATGTTTTACCTTCTCTCAATTCTACCTACTTTCTTGTAGATTGTATATGTTGATGGGAGAAAAGGGAATTGATGTTCCTAAAACCAGTTAAGAAGGCCATTAAAAACATTTTTAATGTGGTTAGAGGTAATCTCTTTCACTGAAAACTCCTCAGAAAATTGTATTTATTTTTTGCCTGTGATATACTGAGGGGGGACGTAGTTCATTGTACAAATTACACTGACTATTGTCCTTCCGAAGTCAGGTCACCGGGTAGTGCTGGTTTCTGCAGCCTGGCCCATCTCATTCTGCACGTGATAGTTAACCAGGCGCACCCTCCTGTGCTAGAGAGAGCATTAATGGGGTGACACGCACAGTATGATGGAGTGCCCAAAACAAGAGGTCCATTTTTATCAAAGACTCAGTGCAGACCTGATCCTTAACTGTGAAAAGGGAGAAGACCTTCCACTAGGCAATGGGAAATGCAGCCGGCAGAGGACAGAGGCAACACTGAAGGAGACATAGAGGACAGCCCGTAGACAAAAAGCATCAGCGAATATGCGCAGAGAGAGACCTCTCTTGTTAAGCAGTGAGCAGGGCCCGGCTGGCGTGGCTCAGTGGTTGAGTGTCTACCAATGAACCAGGAGGTCTCGGTTTGAATTACGGTCATACCCAGTGTGGGCGTGCAGGAGGCAGCTGATTCTCTCTTATCATTGATGTTTCTATCTCTCTCCCTCTCCCTTCTTCTCTGAAATAAAGATTTTATATATATATATATATATATATATATATATATATATATATATTCATTTATTTATATATTTATTAAATAAATATATATATTTATATTATATATGCATATATTTTTTAAATAAGATAATAGGGAAGTAAACATGTGATAAAATATTATAAGGAAAGTGTTTCCTCAGGATGATATTGAGGAACACTCTCAGCATTTACAAATCTAGAAATAAAGGCTCTTCTACAAATAATAATCAGGATCTTAATGACACGTAATAGCATTCCAGAGCAGAAAGAAGTGCTACATGGAGAAAATGTCAGCAGAATAGGTCAACACAGAGAGATGCAAATTTTTACTAGACCAGACTATCCTTAATATACTGCTAAGGATTCTCTCCCATTCCTTAGTTCAGTTTTCTTCATCTCCTCTCCTCCCTTTCTGTCCCCTCCCCTCTCATCTTCTTTCCTCTTTCTTTCTATTTTTCCATCAGCCTAACTAAAGAGCCTATTACCTATACACATACCTATGTAACCATACATCCAAAAGCAATGATATACACCCTTGCATAATTTAGCCACGAAGTCCAATATCTATTATTTCTCTTCTAGGTTTAGTCATTTTCAAGGAATTTTTCATAATCTTCATACAATCTGATAAATAGAATGGGTAGAGCCTACCTAAGCATTGAGTAACATTTTTAGTGCCTAGAATAGATCAACCAGTGAAAAACCCTCATATAAGACTGCAATGTTAGCCAGGTCGATTTCCACATAGTAATACCACAGTTTGCATCATGGATAGGAAAAGTGTTTAGTAGGAATGTCCAAAACTGCTATATGCTGAACCTAGTCTCCAATATCCCCTTCCTCCCCCAACTTTTATCTCAGCTGTCATGTAAACATAATAGCATGCATTATGTCTAGAAAGCTGCATTTTCTAACCTCCCTGTCATAAGCAAAGTAAAGTGTGGTATATCCTTGAAGCTTCCTTAAAGGAAGCGCTGATACCTTTCTTTACTAGTATTCCTCCCACTGGCTGTGGGTCTGGAAGAAGATGTGATGGCTGGAGCTCTGACTGCTACTTTGGACCTAATCCCATACCACAGGGGTGGAGGGCTAGAAAAAACCCCAAGGACATCATGGGGCTGCCACAACCTGGGACTTGCTTTAAAGGAGAAATGAAATCCTCCCATGTTTAAGTAACAATTTATTTGGCAATCTCTTGGGGATGAACATAAATACTAACTGATAGAGTAGGTAAAACGAAATGTGAAAAGCTAAATAAAGTACAAATGAACACAGAGTTTCAATGCTTCTGTGTGGTTTTTTTTCTTAATGAGCATGACACCAAATATAGCTATAAAAAAGAAAATCACCTGTTATAATTGGTTCATTTTATATTTTCACCGTTTTTATATCTAATGTAGGTTGCTTAGATTTAATAAAAACATGTTGCATATATACTTGTTGCTACTCAGTAGTATTTTTATTATAAATTTCTATTATTCATTTCTTCCATTCCTCAACTCAAATCCCAATTCAGATGTGAAATCTTGGAGGAAAAGAAAAAAGTGTTGCTCCTCTAAACCCCAATAGCACTTGTATGTATACTAGTGACCCAGTGCATGAATCCGTGCACATTAAAAGAGGATTAATTGAGGAAATATTTTAATATTGCTATTTGTCCTTTCTCTATAATAGAAGTGTCAGAGATGAAAGAAAATTAATAAAATGTATATGAAAATCTTTCTCCTGTCAGAGTCTGGGGTGCACCACAGGACCCAGAGTCAAGTCCCCACCCACCCTTGTGTAACTCAAAATTGCGTGAGACCCAAACCTGGCTGCCCCCCCCTCACTGGGCTAGATCCAAATGCAATCAGTCGCACCCTTGTCAAGTCCCACCAGGTCGGGGGTGCAGCCTCAGGTCCCCTGGCCTGGTGCCAGGGCAGGGGGGCATGGCCTATGGTTCCCCAGCCTGGTGCCAGGGTAGGGGGTGAGGCCTGAGGACCCCCTGCCTAGCGTTGGGGTGGGAGGGCAACTTGAGGTCCCCTGTCAAACCCTGCTGGGAGGGGGCACAGCCTCAGGTCCCCCGGCCTAGCACCAGAGTAGGGGCACACTTTGAGGTCCCCTGTCAAGCCCTGCTGGGTGGGAGGCACAGCCTCAGGTTCCCTGGCCTGGCGCTGGGGTGGGGAGCACAGTCTCAGGTCCCCTGGTCCAGTGCCAGGGTGGGGGCATGGCCTGAGGTCTCCTGTCAAGCCCCACCGAGTGGGGGGCATGACCTGAGGTCCCCCGTTCTGGTGCCAGGCAGGGGGTGTGGCCTGAGCTCACCCATCAATCCCTGCCAGGTGGGGGGGTGTGGCCTGAGGTCCCCCATCAAACCCTGCCAGGTGGGAGGCATGGCCTGAGGTCCCTGTCAAGCCCCATGGGGGAGGGGGTGCAGCCTCAGGTCCCTGTTGATTGCTCCTTAAGGCTCATTATGGGAACTCAGCCTCAGATGTGGGTGAAGCCATCTTTGTGGTGGAGTAACGGTCAATTTGCATACTTCCTCTTTATTATATAGGAGGATTTTTATTTTTTAAACCAGATTCCAACCTCACGGAAGACAAGATCTTTGTATTTCACACAGCTCACAGGCAAGTGATTTATACCCAATGAGTTAAATATGTTTGTTGATATTTATGGTTATTTATATATTCTATGTGAAATATATTTTTTTCATTAAATCTTAGAAAGGCTAGTATTATTATTAATACTGTAATTATTTCTTTATCCTTTACCAGTTTCCTGGACTGTTCCAATTATTTTCCAATAGAAGAATGATAAAGATCTAAAATACATGACCTTGTAAATCAAGAATAAAATCTATGAATATCTGATATCTGTAAAGCTTGAAATGCTATTAATAAAGACATCAAAATTCTGTTTAAGATGCTTTGCATATCTAATGTTCTTAAGAAAACATGCATTTCAAGCAGAAGTTTTAAGGGTTTTAAATCACAGATTTTCATAGCATTTCCTTCCGGCAGCTGATGAAAATTGGATAATATACAATCAGAACACTTTTTCTACACATTTTAAATTGATTGAAAAATAGAAACAGATTTAACATTCAAAAAAACACATTTGCAACCGTTATATAAAAATGGTCTGATCTGATTTAGTAGATACTAGGTATAGAAACTTAGGGCTGACAGCATTCTTTGGGATGTTTTTAAACAGAGGGAACATATTATAGCACCCAAGCTGCTACTCTCTGAAAATAAGCATCTCTGAACTAACAGTTTGAATATCCTATAAGGATGACCATAAAATAGAACGGCTGCATTTAGTGGAAGGTGTTCTCCATATCTCATTGTAGGCATAAGCCTGACGTTAAATAGGTTGTGAATAGTTTTAATAATAATTTTTTGAACAGGAAATATAGAGAAAGACAACATATTTGCATAAGATCAGAAAGTTCAACATTTATGACCGTCTTCAATATGATATGGAACTTAGCAATTGAAAAACAACTGGTCAACTCTTCAGGCTGTCAGTGTGCATTCACTGGGTGCATGCCGAAGAAATGAGCATGTTCTCTGACCTGCATTTCTGGCCGTGGCGCCAATGTCTGATGGCTTACACCATGTTCACTAAGCCATCAGACGTTGATGCCATGGCCAGAAATGCAGGTCAGAGAACATGACACTCTCTCATAAGGGAGTACTATTTATGGCCAGAAATACCACATTTACTCTCAAATACTCTTACCTATGATTCATTATTTTCTTAATGTTAGGAAATATAGGACAATTTTCTTTGCACACTTCTTTTCCTGTAAGATATTTGGGCACATACAAGTTTTTATATCTTTTTCAGAAGGTCAGGACATAATAACTAATATGTGAATGACTAGTCTTCAGAGGAACTGAGGAGAGAGGTTTGAGGAGCAAGAACAAGTCTTAATTCCTTCTCCGAACAATTCCATGATTCTATCCATTGCACAGTTGTATGGGCTGCAGACAGAGAATTCATGGAGTTAATCCATTCCACATGGTACATAAAACAATGTGCTATCTTTTAACAATAAAAACATCTCTGAAAAAGGGAGAATTTTGTGAGTAAATAGGATACATTTTTTTTCTGCTTAAGAAATATCCTAATACAAGCTTGGTTAGTTTTGTGCAGCTTATTTCTCCTAACACATTTTTAGAATGTTGAATCTTATTTCAAAGCACAGGCGAATGGAGAGGTAGATTGGATGCAAACTTACAAACTGGCAAAAAAAAAAGTCTCAAAAGAAATAATGATATTAAACCTGGAACAGGTAAAGTGAAAATTAAAAATGACTGTGCGGTAAAGATAGACATAGGTTATATAAGGTTCTCACTCTAAAAACCACTATTATTAATACTTGCAAATGAGTATCGAGGATGTTTCTTACCAAAAGTGGAATATTTTTGAGACTATAATGGGGGAACTATCTATACTAATAAAAGGGTAATATGCTAATTAGACTGGATAGACTGTACGGACAAAGCCACAGTGATGGGGCACAGGCAGAGGCAGTTAGGGGTGACAGTCGGACATCCCCCAAGCGGTCCCGGATTGGAGCGGGTGTAGGTTGGGCTGAGGGACATCCCCCCCCATGCACAAATTTTGTGCACTGGGCCTCTAGTCAATAATACCCATTTATGGGACTATGTTAGAAAACCAGGAAATGTGTTCATTCTATTTACATGATATTTTATTTGACTGGATTTGAAGATGATGAGATATCCTTTATTTGGACCAAAATTTAAAACAGAGATTCATTACAATTATTTTGTCTGTCATTAAAAATGATGATGAGTCAGAAGAACTTGCACACATGGCCTCAATAAAATAACTGGCACTGAACAGAATAGAATAGAACAGAGTAGATTAGACAACTGTTCCAAGGCAACAGACAGCAGGTAATGGAAGACTGTGATCTCTGAGAGAAGGGAAGCACATGAAGGGAACTTCACATTCTTCTTGGCTTTCCATCTGGCAGCAGTGGCCAGAATGCATACAGGGAAGCAGAGCCAGAGTTGGGCACTGCTATACATCCTGCAATGCATAGGGAAGCCATCTACAGCAAAGGGCTATATGTTTAAAATACAGAGTATGAAGTTGAAAAATCTTGATGTAAGGGAATAGCAATATGAATGATGGCCAACTTCACATCAGAAACAATGGAAGCAGAAGACAATTAAACAACACCTTTATAGTAGTGAGGAAAAGTCTATCAATAGAGTTCTATATTCGGTAAAAATATCTTTCAACTAGGTTAAAATAAAGATTTTCAGATAAATGAACATTGAGAATAATTGTCACTAGTAAAACTTCACTGCCAGAAATACCACAAAAATATATTCAGGCTGAAGGGAAATGATACCAGATGGAAACTTGATTATGGGAAGAAATGAAGAATGTAGGAAATAGTAAATACATAGGGATATGTGCGTGCGCACACACACACACATGCACATACATATACTAGAGGCCTGGTGCACAAAAACTTGTGTACCCTGGCGGGGGGGGGGGGGGGTTCCTCAGCCTGGCGTGTGCCCTCTTGCAGTCCAGGACCCCTCAGGGGATGTCCACCTGCTGGCGTGACTGGCCAGCCTGGGTGAGAGGCTGATGGCCATTTCAGGCTGCCCACAGCCCCTTCAGGGTTTGAGTCCCTACTGGGGTGCCTGGCCAGCCTGGGTGAGGGGCAGAGGGCCATTTCAGGCTGCTCACAATCCTTCAAGGTTTGGGTCCCTACTGGGGTGCCTGGCTTGAAGCAGGTATCTGGGATTTATTCAACTTCTATAATTGAAACTTTGTTGCCTTGGTCCCTCCCACCCCCAGGAAGCCTGGGTTGCCCCTGGCAACTCAAAGTCCCAGCCCTGCAGGTATCTGAGGTTTATCTTCTATAATTGAAACTTTGTAGACTTGAGTAGAAGGGCCCTGACTTCCTCCATTGCCTGGGGCAACTCCAGCTCCGTGGCCACGCCATTTTAGTTAATTTGCATATTCGCTCCTGATTGGTTGGTGAACATGGCTTGTGGGTGTAATGGAGTGGGGTTAATTTGCATATTACTCTTTTATTAGATTAGATACTAGGAGCCCGGTGCACAATATATTGTGCACTCGGGGGATCCCTCAGCCCGGCCTATGCCCACCCAACCTGTGACCTGCCACCCGCCCATAGTGCCCTGCCCACCCCACACACCCCGGCCCCTCACCTGCCCTGCAAGCCCTGCTCACCCTGCTGCCTGCACTGCACCCACCCCTGTGGTTGCACTGCCAGCTTCCATCTTGGCTGAGTTAATTTGCATATAGCCACTCTGATTGGCTGGTGGGCATGGCTTAGGTGTCCCGTAGAAATGGTCAATTTCAATATTACACTTTTATTAGAGTAGATATAAACATTTTTTTCTTCCCTTAGTGTTATGGGTTAAATTGTATCTCCTCAAATTCATACATTGAAGTCTTAACCCCCAGACCTGTGAATGTAACCTTATTTGGAAACGGGATCTTTGCAGATAAGCCCAGATCCTTACCTAATATGCTTGATGTCAAAAGGGAAATTTGAACACAGAGACAGGTATATCCCTATAGGAAGAAGGCCATGTGAAACTGGAGTTATGCTGCCACAAGGCCAAGAGCTACCAGATGTTAGAAGACAGGTGTAGAACAGAAGTTCCCTTCACACCTGCAGAGGGAGCATGGCTTGGTGAGTGACATCTTGACCTGGAATGTCTAGCCTCCAGAACTGCGAGACAGTAAGTTTCTATAGTATAAGCCACTTCATTGGCAATTAATTATAGCTCACCAGATGGGACAAAGAAACAAAATAAAACAGTCCTATAGATATAGAGAACAGACTGTCAGCTGTCAGAGGGGAGGGGTGTTGGGGGCTGGGTGATAAAGGTAAAGGGGTTAAGCAAAAGAAATCTCATAGACATGAACAATAGTATGGTGATTACTACATAGAAAAGGAATGGGGTGAGGTAGAAGAGGGTAAAGAGGGGATAACTGGTGACAGAACACAACTTGACTTTGGATGGTGAACACACAATGCAATATACAGATGATGTATTATAAAATTGTACATTTGGAACCTATACAATTTTATTAGACAATGTCACCCCAACAAACTCAATAAAAATTAAAAAACCCTCCCCACTACCCTAACTGGTTTGGCTCAGTGACTAGAGCATCGGTCTGCGGACTGAAAGGCCCCAGGTTGATTCTGGTCAAGGGCATGTACCTTGGTTGTGGGCACATCCCCAGTAGGAGGTATGCAGGAGGCAGCTGATCAATGTTTCTTTCTCATCGATGTTTCTAACTCTCTTTCCGCCTCCCTTCCTCTCTGTAAAAAATCAATAAAATATATTAAAAAAAAACACCAAAAAACCCTCCCCACTAAGAGAACTCCATGCCAAAATGAATTATCTTGTGAATTCTATTGAATTTTGTGTATATATAATTTAAGACAGGAAGAGGAAATACTTAAATACTCTCCAGCTCAATTAATGAGGCCAGCAAAACTCTGACAATAAAAACTGACAAAATTATCTCAAGAAAACAAAGTCAAAGACCAACATTCCCAGAATACAGACTTAAGTTTTATTAACAAAATATTATCAATTCAAATCCAGGTCTACATAAATGGCCATATATACACAACCAAATGGAGGTTGATCCCAGGAATGCTAGAAGGTTTAGCACTTAAAAGAATAGTCAATGAAATTATCAAAAAAAGGAAAAAAGGATTGTAGATTGTTTCAATATGTGCAGGGAAAAAAAGCTTTTGACAAAATTCAACACCTATTCATTATAAAAAGCAGTTAACTAAATGGGTATAAACAAAACTTCCTTAGTCTGAAAAGGCATCTAGAAAAACCCTAGAGTTAACATCATACTTTATGATAGAACATTGTCTACTTTCCTCCTGAGATAAGGAACAAGGCAAAGATGGCTCTTCTTTCCTCTTATGTTCAACACTAGGGGCCCGGTGCACAAAAATTTGTGCACTCGGGAGGTCCCTCAGCTCGACATGTGCCCTCTCGCAGTCTGGGACCCCTCAGGTGACGTCCACCTGCTGGCCTGCCTGGTCAGCCTGGGTGACGGGCTGATGGCTGCTTGAAGGCTGGCCAATCCCCCCATTGTGGACCCTCACCCCATTGGGGTGTGGCCAGCCTGGGTGATGGGCTGAAGGCCATTTTCAGGCTGCCCACAGCCCCTTCAGGTTTTGGGTCCCTACTGGGGTACCTGGCCAGCCTGTGTGAGGGGCTGATGGCTGTTTGCAGGCTGGCCAAGCCCCCCAGTGGGATCCCTCACCCCATTGGGGTGTGGCCAGCATGGGTGATGGACTGAGGGCTGTTTTCAGGCTTTCAGGCTGCCCACAGCTCCCATTGACCCAATGTCCCAGCAAGGCTGGCTGGAAGCAGGTCTCTGGGGTTTATTTATCTTCTATAATTGATACACTGTTCCTTTAAGCCGAGGCCTATGCAGGTAACAAAGCCTTCTGTTGGCTTCAGCTCTGTGGCTTCTATAATTGAGACAATGTTGCAAATATGTTGTTGCCTGGAGCTGAGAGAAGCTCAGGCGGCCAGCAAACAGTTTTACTCCTGCTGCAATGGAAGCTGCCTATTTACTCAGCTCCATGACTGCCAGCCTCCGTCTTGGCTGGGTTAATTTGCATACAGCCACTCTGATTGGCTGGTGGGCGTGGCTTAGGAATCCCAAAGAAATGGTCAATTTCAATATTATGCTTTTATTAGATTAGATTATTCAGACAATCCAAGTTAGTGCAATAGGAAAGAGAGAGATAAAAGGTATAAAGATCAGCAAAGATAAAGTAAAATTCTTAATGTGTAGACAAAATGGCTATTTATATAGAATCTATAGGAATTTATGAAGAAAATACTATTAGAATAAGTACATTTGAATGATTACAGAATACAATGTCAATGTGAAAAAAATCAATTGTATTTCTGCCTACTGGCAGCAAACAATGAAATGGGAAATGAAAAAATTTAAATTCAGTTTATAATAGAATAAAAAGATGAAATATTTAAGAATAAGCTTAAAATATGTTTGAAAGCTCTGTATTGAAAAACACAAAGTATGAAAAAATTCTAAATGAACAGAGCATTAACATTTTCATTGATTGGAAGACTCATAACTGTTAAAATAATCACTTCTATTCAAATTAAACTAGAGACTCAGTGTAATTTTAATCAAAATTCTAGCTGGCTTTAAAAGTTTTTTTTTTAATTTTTTTTAGAAATTGACTAGTTCATTTTCTAAAGTATATACATGTAAAAATTTAAAGTAGATAAAACAATCAACAATTATAATAAAGGAGAACATAAATGGAAGACATGCATTACCTATTTTAAGATTACAGTATTTCAGACAGTGTGGTACTGAAACAGATCAATAAAATAGAATAAACACTTCAGAAAGTAGACATCTATGATAAATTGTCTTTCACTAAAGTGCCAAAGTCATTCATCTTGGAAAGGAATTCTTTTTCAATCAGATTGAAATAATTGCATTAAAAAAGTGAAGAAATTCTCTTAACTACTACCACAAACCACCCAGAAAAATTAAGTTCACCACAGACCCAAATATAAAAACCAAACAATACAGATTTTTAAAATTGATTTTTTACAGAGAGGAAAGGAGAGGGATAGAGAGTTAGAAACATTGATGAGAGAAACATCGATCAGCTGCCTCTTGCACACCTCCTGCTGGGGATGTGCCCGCAACCATGGCACATGCTCTTGACCAGAATCCAACCTGAGACCCTTCAGTTCGCAGGCTGATGCTCTATCCACCAAGCCAAACCAGTTAGGGTCAAACTATACAGATTTTTAAACTTGTTTGCAAATATTTCTTAGAAAGGCCTCATAAGCAAAAACCATAAAAGTAAACTGACCAATTAAAATTCATGAAAATACTGACACCTATTATCAAAAAACATAGTAAACAAATAAACAAACCACTGATTGAGTAAAAATAGTCATAATACATGAAGTCTGACAAAGGCCTTATATCCAAAACATATTTTAAAAATTCCCACAGATTAGGCAAACACACCTATTGGACAAACAACTTAAATAGATACCTCACAAGGAGATATTTAAGCACATAAAAATATGCTCACATTAATCATAAGGGTAATGCAAATGTATACCACCATGAGGTCACAAGAAATACTAAAACACAGAAGATGAATAACATCACATGTTGAAGAAGATTTGGGACAAATGGAATTCATCCATTTCTGGTGG